>QKWP01002217.1:0-23613 GCA_003550325.1 Gigaspora rosea
AAAAAGAAGAGGTCGAAAGGATGTTGGAAAAGTTGTTAGGAAACTTTTATGAAACTCTGAAGGGAACTCCAATTTGATGGTGATTGACAGAAGTTCTGGGCCTTTAAGGGCCCAGTGCGACGAGTCACATCTGGGCGCCAGAAAAGGTAGCCGGGTGGGGTCAAGCTTGTCAATTAAGGCTCATTATAGTTTCTTAGTATATAATCCACTGATTGTAGTAGAAATTATTAAATACTTAATAAAGCATTGACGAGGCCGTCAAAGAGTTAAAAAAAAAAAAAAAAAATAATAATACCCAAAGGTATCTTGTAGTAATCCAAGTTGTAACTTTATTGTATGGAAACATAGTGATAATGTTACAATAAATGTGTTTTTATTATAAAAGATATACGAAATACTGTTTTTTTGTCAATTCTTATATCAAAGCTCCTTCGATTCTTATATTCTGACAAATTATACTTTAAACCTTACTTTATACCCCTTAGAATCGCTGCCAAATAGATTATGCTTTGAGTATTACTATTTTTCAATAAAAAACAAAACTCTGCTATACTTATTAAACAATTTAATTCAAGAAAAGGAATTATAACCATTTAGAATTTTATCAATTCTTTTGACTTTTATAACAACGATAAAATTGGGTTATTATCAGATAAACTTCAAAAAGTACCCTTGGTGTACTTATTTCTGCTTACACGAAATAATTTATAACAATATAGGATACTTGCTTATAGCTTTCTTATCAATCTGCATAATAATTTCAACTTTATGTTCTTCAGTAATAACTATTAAAATAGTTTGTTATTCATGTTAGTAGTGTTAGTTTAAAATAATACAATGTCAGGATTAAAGTTTGATTGTCTATGATTATTTGTGTATTGAGACATATCGGAGCATTGTAAATATTACCTGTTATGTATGTACTGTATGACATACTTATATATGAAATAATGTGCAGGGGCAAAATTATATATTATGGCCTAAATTAAACTTAATTCAGGCTGAACACCCATGATCGTTATTTCACGGTTTTATGGTTTTATATATATTTAATATAAAAAAAATTTTAGTTTTAAAAAAAAGTCACCCGGCTGGGTGACGGGAAACAACTTTATTTGTGTATGTGGCCTTATTTAATAAATAATTAAATAATAATTCTTTTTTATTTATTGATTTTTAAAATATTTGAAAAGAGTCCAAATTTGAATTCATTTTTTTATAAAAAATTCTAATTTATACCATAGGTAATTACTATTTACAGTCAATTAGCAAACCAAAATTTAGGATTAGATATAACATGTAAATTAATTTGTATAACAAAACAAAGAATGTTTTAAAAATGCTTTTAATCTGGAAATTTGCCTAAGAAACTACCTTTTTTTATACAAAAAAAAATTTTTGCAAACCTTTTTATATATAAAATACTTTTCTAATTTCTAATCTAACTCTAATATTAAAGAGGATAGTTTTATATATTGATAAAAATTTTTATTTTTATTTATATATTGTAAATCACAACTAATTTTTTTCTTTGCTAATCCAGCTTACATTTATAAAGAAAAACAAAAAAACAAAAAAAGATTAAAAGAGGGCAAACACTACTAACTAAATAAAAAACCAAAAAACTAACCAAAACTATATTCAAAAAAAACTAATAAAAAGAAAAACAAAGAAAAAGCAAAAAAACAATAGAATATGAAGATACTATTATGTCTAATACATGATAGTAAAAATTATAATACTGTACAAAAAGATGCTTTGTTGAAGTATTATATATATATATATATATATAAACTATAGCTAAAGAAACAAAAGAACCTTTTATAAAGGGTGTGGCGCCTTAGAAAAGTGGTCAAGGTGTTACCCCCCAAGTGGCAGGTCAACAGTTCGAATTCCACTGTTGACGTTTTGAATATAGGCCTGTGTTTGGTAACCATGTGGCTCAAATCTGTTGGGTTAAAAGCCTGTTACCTTGGTTCCACCATCTTGAATGGGAGCTATGGCGCAATGGTGTTATTGTTACACCAAAAATCCAGAGAACTGGAAAAATGGAAACCCGTTTGGCAAGTCCCGAATTAGGAGGTAATAGTGAAGATCTATGACAGTACTACCAAAAGAAGGTGGGTAACCGGGATTGGAATGAACCTAATAAGGGCCAACTTGGCTACTGATAGGTGGCTAAAAAAACCTTGTGTTGAAGTGTGTGGGACATGGATCATGAGGTTAAACTTCCAGATACGTTGAATTAAGCAGATTAGGTCTGGTGCGGCAGATCGCTTCTGGGCACTTTAAAAGCAGCCGGGGGATGTTGGGCATTTAACTTGTTAAGTATGAATGGGTAAACAATTGATAATCAGAGGGTTTAAATAGGCAATATCCATAGCGGGCTGTAGGTATGGCAGCTAGTGTAGAACCTTCAGGCAGACTACTTAAATTAGACACCAAAAGTGTACGAGTGGCTAGTTGTATCTTTGTTACAATTTGTATATTCATGTATCATTGCAAAGTCTTAATAAAGGATGCACCGGCGAGATTGGCAAAGTTTAAAAAAAAAAAAAANCTAAATTCACTTGTAACTTGATTCCAATATAGGGATCCATTAAAGCCAAGTGCTATTACATGACTAATAGCCAATCAAATTATAAAATTTGATTATTATAGATAAGCCTGACAAGACAAAAACAAAAAAAAAGTAAAAAACACCCAAAATACATGAAATAAGTGTTTAAACTTGTCTCAGAGCATTAATAAAAATGTTAGAAAGCCAATTTTACCTATAAAACATTCTAACCCAAACTCCTAACTAACCCTTAGGGGCATTTATAAATAACGTTATGTACCCCACATAGTAGCGCTTGACCCCTTAACTATATAAAAAAATTTTCAAATTCATATATTTATATATAAAATTTTACAAAAACTTGAATATCTTCTGACTTGGTAATCCAATTTGGATGATTTAGGTACCATTCGATTCGTCTCAGTAAGACGAATCCAATGATACCAAAATCATGTCATTTGGATCACTGGATCGAAAGATATTCACAAAAAGCCATTAGTTATATAGTAATTTTATAAGAAAAGATATGACCAATAGTATTTGGCCAATAACTTTTGATACAGTAATCCAAATAAAATGAAATTCATCAGCAAAAAAAAATATGCGTAAACCTCCGCAAGTTTTTACGCAAGTGTGAACTTGCAAAAATCTTACGATTAGTTCAGAGTATTACGTAGGAGTAATAATTACATAAGTTTACACTATAGCAGATATATGTGTAATCTTACGTAAGTTATTGCCATAAAATTTCAAAAATCTTATGATACAATGCAAAATAAAAAAATGCCCTTTGGGGGTTGCAGGATCGCAGGAGTAATATTTTTGCATATTTTGTGATGTTTTCGCATTGTTTCGCAACATTTTGCAAATTTTTGCAAATTTTCAAAATTTTTTAAAAAATAAATAAATAATATACATATTCACATAATCATGCTTTTTTACATTATATATTATAGGGTATTGCTATCGCACCATGGTTTTTGCTATTTGCACCATGGATTGTGTGTAATATTAGATCATTAATCAACCT
This sequence comes from Gigaspora rosea, assembly GCA_003550325.1. NCBI lineage: Eukaryota > Fungi > Glomeromycota > Glomeromycetes > Diversisporales > Gigasporaceae > Gigaspora > Gigaspora rosea. Next base: position 3,591 of record QKWP01002217.1, read on the forward strand.
TTTCTATTTGCACCATGGTAATATATGTTGCACCAATAAAAACTCCTCTTTTTTTGTTGATTAACACTATATAAAAAAGATTTTTCGCAATTTTTGTATAACCTTGGGCTATTTTTATGTTGCACCAATAAAAACTCGCCTTTTTTTGTAGATTAACAGTTACGATACCACTAATGTTGTGTAATATTACACAAATCTTAATTTGGTAACCTAATCTAGTTGGCCTGCTAATCTAATTAATAATGCGGGCCAACTCTAACCCTAATTTCATAATGCGGGCCAACCTTTACCCTAATGTTTTAAGGCCTTAATATAATGTGGGCCAGAGTTTTGCAATATTGTGTAACCTTGGGCTATTTTCATGCTGCACCAATAAAAACTTGCCTTTTTTTGTAGATTAACAGTTACAATGCCACTAATGTTGTGTAATATTATACAAGCCTTATTTTGGTAATCTAATCTAGTAGGCCTGCTAGTATAGCAGGCCAACCCTAACCCTAATTTTATAATATGGGCCAACCCTTACCATAATTTTTAAGGCCTTAACATAATGCGGGCCAAAGTTTCACAATTTTGTATAACCTTGGGCTATTTTCATGTTGCACCAATAAAAACTCGCCTTTTTTTGTAGATTAACAACATATAGGGGTGCAGAATAAGGATTTCACAATTTTTGTGTAATCTTAGACCGTTTTAATGCTGCACCAATAAAAACTCAACTTTTTTTGTAGATTAAAAACATATAGGGGTGCAAGATAAGATTTTTAAATGTTTGTGTAACCATACCATGGTGCAAATAGAAAAAGTTGATTAATGATCTAATGTTATACAAAAACCATGGAGCAAATAGCAAAAACCATGGTGCAAATAGCAATACCCATATTATATTTTACATTTATTAAATATATATTTTTAATTAATATTACATACTTTATTATATACATATGGGCTAATGATGCTCATTACTTGTGATGTCTAAATGTGATAAGTATAATATTCCAAATTTGATAAACATTCACACGATCTGTCACGCAGAGCACTGGGGTAAAACCATATGATAGGGCTATTTTTAGTAAATCTGTAAATTGCAATGGTAGGTTTTTTTTAATCGCCATTTTTAGGGGTTTCTTAAACAATTAACGAGGATATTAAATTATGTAATAATTACTATAACACAATAAATAATCTTATAAATTGAAATTTTCTTTTTATTAAATGTATCAATCGCTTTGCCAATTAGTAATTCTATGCGTTGCATTTTCAATACTAGACCGTAGGTATAATTTAATTGGACTGATGCTGGACTGGACTATATAAAATATATAAAAAACCCCTCAAAGTTCTATATTAACTGAAATATCGCAATAATTACAAAAAAGTAACCATTATCAGCATAAAATATACATTCATATTCTTTACAAAGTGTATTTGTTACTGCTATTTCACCTTCTTATCAAAGAATACAGTGTTACTTTGAAGATTCAAAGAACCAAGATAGCAATGGTGTTCTTAATGTGCCTGTTCCTAGAAAAATAGTCTCTCTAGATAAATGCTGATAAACAAAAAAAAAAGAAGCAAAATTATATAAAAAACATCAAATTAATATACCTATTCATGAAACAGTTTTTTCGATTTTCATTACTTTCATATTGTTGAGCTAAATTGAGCCATTTTAACTAAAGAATAGAAAATAAGTTAACAAAACTAAACATATTGAAGTTATGTTAAAGGAACTTTCTAGTATAATAGCATACCTATTTTGGGTCGATGTTTCGACGATGTTTTGCTCCAAACTTGGACGAAAGAATATAGCTTGTTAAATAAAGAACGTTTAAATTAGCCAATTAGATTTTTTTCTGATTATCTATTCCCACATTACTATATTTGGTAACACAAATTTTAAATTGTCACATACCAGTAATAACAAATTAATTTGATTGGTAAGATTTGATGTACAAAATTCGGGAAATTCTAATATGTGATTCGAAAATATCACCCAAATGAGTCAAATTAGCCCAGATGATTACATATTATTTTTACATATTACAAATATTTTAAACTACTTTCGCACTTTGTCGCATTTAATTCTATTACTATATACAAAATCTAGCCCTATACATTTATTTTCGCTCACTCTACAGTTAGCTATTATCTTCGCTTCTTTGTTTTCTATCGTTTTTTGAAAGTGTCGGAAGTTGTAGTTGGCATGCGCAAGGTTTCAAAATGTTGTTGTTTTTCTCGCAAAGTGCTGAAATAAAATAAATTACTAAAAAAAATTTAAAAATAAATCAAAAATAACAAAAACAAAAAACAGAAAACAAAAAAAATAAAGCGAAACCTTGCAAGAACTTGCAAAAACTAGCAAAAACTTGCGAAAACTTGCGCACATTACTCTAAAGAAGCATTCTTGAAAATTGAAAAATTAATGGAGGTGTGTTCTTGAAAGTGTTGAAATTCGTAGTTGGCATGCGCAAGGTTTCGAAAAGTTGTTGTTTTTTTCGCAAAGTGTTGAAATAAAATAAATTAATAAAAAAATTTTAAAAATAAACCAAAAAAACCAAAACAAAAAGCACGAAATGAAAAAATAAATGAAACGAAACCTTGCAAGAACTTGCAAAAACTTGCAAAAGCTTGCAAAAACATGCGAAAACTTGCAACCATTTCTCTAAAGAAGTGTTCTTGAAGATTTAGAAATTGCTGGGGGTGTGTTCTTGAAAGTGTCAAAAGTTGTAGTTGGCATGCGCAAGGTTTCGAAAAGTTGTTGTTTTTCTCACAAAGTGTCGAAATAAAATAAATTAATAAAAAAATTTTAAAAATAAACCAAAAAAACAAAAACAAAAAGCACGAAATAAAAAAATAAATGAAACGAAACCTTGCAAGAACTTGCAAAAACTTGCAACCATTTCTCTAAAGAAGCATCTTGAAGATTTAGAAATTGCTAGTATGTGTTCTTGAAGGTGTCGAAAGTCGTAGTTGGTATGTGCAATGTTTCGAAAGTTGTTTGTTTTTCTCGCGAAGTGCAGAAATAAAATAAATTAATAAAAAAATTTTAAATAAACCAAAAAAACAAAAATAAAAACCATGAAACAAAAAAATAAATAAAGCAAAACCTTGCAAGAACTTGCAAAAACTTGCAAAAACTTGTGAACGCTTGTGAAAACTTGTGCTATTTCTCTAAAGAAGTGTTCTTTAAAATTTAGAAATTGCTAGGGGTGCGTTCTTAAAAGTGTTAGAAGTCGTAGTTGGCATGCGCAAGATTTCAAAAAGTTGGTTGTTTTTCTTGTAAAGTGCCAAAATAAAAATAAAATAAAAAATTAAAAAAAAATAAATAAAAAAAAATAAAAAAACAAACAAAAACAAAAAAAACAAACAAAAAACAAACAAAACAAACAAAAACAAAAAAAACAAACAAAAACAAAAAATGAAAACAAAAAAGTGAAGAAAAACAAAATAGAAGATCTAATTATAAACAAAAGATCTAATCTGATCTTGTAGTACAGAATTTGAACTTCATCAAACTATTTCGAACTATTTCGAAAAATTAGCCCAATGCGTGATCCAGGTTACAAATCTATTGATCCAGCTTGTTTTCTTGTCCTAAAATATTTCGAAAGGGTTTGATTATTTATGTAAGAAATTTAGTGTAAATTTACGATTTCTTACAGTTCATAAAAAAATTGTAAAAATTTAGTATAAACTGTTTTACAATATATAAAAAAATCGTAAACTTATATAAAAGGTTTAGTGTACAAATATTATCTTTCATCCGAACCCTTTTGTATAATATTATTTCTGGATACCCACTTATTCTAAATTTAATTAAATAATCAAAAATATATAAAGGTACCTGGCTTTAACAGTTCTCTAATATAGTAGCTACAATCCCAATTTGAAAAAGATAAATATTGCTAATCTTATGGAGAGAGTAAGCCAAATGTCCACTTGTTAAAATTTTAAAAAACCAAAGAAACAACAAGATGAGAAAGAAAAGATACTAAAAATAAACAAGTTTGTAGAAGTTATGCTATATATAACTAGGCTAATGCATAGCATTGTATGGCCGGAGCCAAAATATTAAATTTTAAATACTATATTGTACTATATATAGTATTTATATAATTTTATTTAAGAATCTTATTTGCAAAATTAAATAGTATTAAATACTATTTATGAATTTAATAATTTATTAGTAAAAAAAAGTACTTGATATAGTAAAATATTATTATTTTTTTTTTTTGAACTTGACGATCATGTCACGCTTCAATGCTTTATTGATGATAATTTCTCAAAAGAAAAATTTTTTACATCCACCATTTGGTGTTTGAATCGAAGAGTAGCTCACCCGGTTACTATAAAGTACCTAAATACTCGAGCACCTATGTGCGACCTGCCAAGGGTAATTTAGCTTCATCAGTTTGCATCGATCTACCTCAGACCGATCCACCCCGAATCACCGACCTAACTTACCAGCCCGTCATGACCGTCTTCTTTCCCAACCTTCTTCTCCTAGCCTCCTAGGTAGAAAAACTACCAACAAAATAGAAAGAAAAGTAAAAATGATAAAAAAATGGGGAGTGCTAAACTAACGAAATGAAAAAAAAACATAACAAGAAATAAAAGGAAAGGGGATAAATGAAAAAAAAATATAAAAACAGAGAAAAGGAGAAAAAGGCTGAAAAAAAACGGCCATGACGATACTATTTTTGCCTGTGTTAGGCTTTAAAAATTATATAGTATTGTATAAAAGAAATCTAATCTAACACTATATGTATTCTAGAAAGAGAAAAAGAAAAAAAATGTCTAATATCTAGAAATTTCTACACATGATCCCTCCGATCTCTATTACACCAGTCATTGTTTATTTGGTAAGCATTAACCCAAATATCCTTGTGGGAGATTCCATTTCAGTAGACGCGTCCGGATTTGGAAGGAGTAAACACTGCCGATCTTTTGGAGGGGGTATACCGAATTGCCCACTTTTTGTGAAATTTCGAAATATCCAAAGCAGTCGAGAAAAAGAGTGCCAAAATAAAGGAGTTGTAAGAGTTATGCTATACAGAATAACATATCTAACCAAGTATCTACTTCTATTTTCATATCCATGGGCCTTAACAAAGCTCCAGAGTTTCTCTACTACATTTTTGCTCAATAGCACCAAAGCCCGCCAAGGTGCCTCGCTTATAAGTCTACTGTTCTTTTTCATCTCTATTTCAGTCGCAGAACATACAGTGAATGGACTTTGTACCCGACAGCAGCTTTGGTAGAGTTTTGTTGTGTATAAATATGTTAACTGCATAGTTTTCATAGGTCTGAGTTCTTGAAAATTTTGGTATAAGGGATCGTCAGAAAGAGTTTTTTTGTACTCACAGATTTTTTGAGTAAAATATTATTTGTAAAAGATACTTTATATTATTGTATTATATATTAGAAATTTTATTTTTTTAACAATATATAATTTTTATGCAGTATTAATAATTATCTTTAACATATTTAACATATGGATAGAAATGCTTATTATTGTTAGATAGCAATAAAAATAAAAATGATATGTAAGACAAGGCAGATAAATGGCTAAGGATTTTTTATCAATAATTACAGTTGCATTATTATATAATTTATAATTAATATTTTAGAGTTTTAGATATTAGAGAAACTAGCTGCATTTCTTCATTTTTTCCTTCTTGTATTCTTTTACATTTTAAAATCCGTTGAAGTCCTTCAAAATTAAATGGTGTAAAAATAATATCATTAAGTGAACGAACTCAAGATATTGCTACAAAAGAAAGTCCAGCAGCAAATTTTTTGCCACCAATATCTATTTTTAGCTTTTGGTATTATAAGCCCTTGGCTTTTGTGCACTGTAATTGCCCATGCAAGACAGATAGGAATCTGCAAATGTGAACATATTGCCCCTGATCTACCTTCCCATTTGCATTGAATTGGTGCAATTGGAACAGCATTTATACCATTTACTGTACTTATAGTAGGTCCTATATAATTATCAAATTTAATAAAAACTGCTATTCGAAGTGAAGGTAGACTTTGCTCTTCTTCAAACAAAATATCTTGAATAATTCCCATTGAACCATTAACTAATCCAGCTTCTGTCCACAGGTTTGCTATTAGCATAATACGTGCACTTTTGCTTAATAATAATTCTGATTCAAGACCACCTGCTATGTCAGAATCTGCATTTTTAGCTTCTTTACCTCCTCTATTATGTATTGCAAGGATTTTTGCAACAAATGATCTTAATTTATCAATTTTTATTCTTTTAACATCAGTTCACTTTGTCATAACACATGTAGCATCTGAAAATCTATTATATTCTGTTTTATTTATTTTATTATCAAAACGTGTACTAAGTATTCTCTAGTCTGTAAGAGTAGATTCACTATTACGCAATTGCAAGAGAATATTTCGAAACTCTTTTTGTTCCTCAGAATTTCCAGATTGACACACAACTATATCAAGTTTATACACTTCCTGAAATTGATTGTATGCTACAATACTATCATTGGATAGTAAATCTTTTAAAATGTTTGTAATATATATAGGATGATCAAGCACAGAAGGAAGCTGCCCAAAATCACCAAACAAGATAATTGATTTTCTACCAAAAGGTTGGTTTTTCTGTTCAGGAAAAGCTTGACGTAATTACAAATCAATCAAAGCAAGCATTCGATATCTGATCATACTTTTCTTATCAATTATAAAATATTGTATATTTTGTAATCTATTTTGTAAGCGGTTTAATTGCTCACTAGTTATGTCAAGATTATTACCAATAGGTACTGGAATAGAAAGAGCTGAATGAATTGTTTCTCCATTAATATTAAAGAATGCAACTCCTGTTGGAGCAAGTACTAATACAGGTGAATTGGATTTAGTTTTTGTTAATTCAAGAAGTCGATATCTGATTGCTTTGATTAGTAATGACTTTTCTGTACTAGCAGTTCCCATAACAATAATGTTAAGTGGTTTAATTTGACAATTTGTAAGAATACTATGGTAATTATTCGATTCATTACGACTAGATACTCTTTGCACTGCTTCTCTGAGGTCAGTATCAGAATAATTTTGTCTAACTTTACTAATCCAATCATGAGTTAGGGCCTATTTCTGCCAAAAGCATCCAGTCAAATCAGCATTCTTCTCCTTCATCATCTTTAGATTCTTCTTTTTGACTTTCATCATCTGTCATTTCTCTCATTTTATTATTATTTATAGGGGGCCCAAGTAAGTCCATTTGATCAGCATTAATTTCTTCAGAATAGTGATTATATAAAGCTGACTATGAAATTGTATTATCTTGAGTTAAAAGCTTAATATCTCAATGAGAAACATGAAGAAGAACTTTTACACGGCAAAACTTCTTTCACTCTGGTCCATTTTGCAATGGTGATGGTCGTGGCCAAATTCATATAATATTTTCTGTTTTACATATTCTCTATTTGTCATTGGTAAACTTATATGTGAGGTATAATTTATATAATGAGAAATTTTCAAACTCAGAAGGCCTTTTCCAGCATATTTTTAAAGTAGAACGAGTTGTCAATCCATTATTTTCAATTTCTTTAGAAGTTCCATCTTCATTAACACCAGTACCATGAAGCCAACAAGGTGTTTCATTATTGAGATTTAATGAGAAAAAAGAACAGCTTGAATGATAAAGAAGAATTCCAAGAAGTAGATGACAAGTTTCTTGAGCAGATATATTACGTTCAGCAATACTATAAAGCAATAATTTTTGAACTGGAGCAAGTAGTCTATCAGTAGGGGTGCTATTATTAAGTATTTGATTTAATATTTGTGAAAAGCCCTCTGATCGTGGTTCTGATTTACTTGCATATTTGGAAATATATTGTAGAGCTGCATGAATACTAAGAATAGGTTTAAGATAAACATTTGCTCTCCATCCTTGTAGTTGAATTCTACTATGAGGATTAATATATGGGTCATTTCTTGCTGTTACAAGCTCTGGATGACTATAACTATCATCACACAAAAAAGTATAATTACTTTCTTCCTTAGAAAATCCAAATCTGCAGGATTGTTTTTCATGTTTGGTATGAAGACAATATGAGGAACTGCATCGTGTATGTCGCTGTAACTTGTTAACTAATTCAATATAATCTTGTATATTATCATGTAGTTCTTATGACATTTTTGGCATAGATGATAGTTAGGAACAGGAGCATCAAGTCCTGGGTTAATAGTAGTAACCAAAGAGTCAATATATTTTGTTATCTCTCTTAATGAATTTTCATCTTCTTTTAGTTGTTCTCATTCAATTTTAGGGCATTTTTTATTTTTCCAATTCCATGTATATGAACACTACCATGATATTGCCATTCAAATCTATACCACCAATCTTCTAAATTCTATTTTTTTATTAACACACTATTAAAAAAATCTCAACCCGTTTATTAAAGAACCAAGTAGCAAGATGGGGATTGTCAATGATGTTTTGATGCCAATTTTCATTAGATGGCCTAAGTGCATGAAGTTCTGGCCAGTGTAAATCAGCAGCACTAAATGTAAAAAATATTAAACCTTGTGAGCCTAACTGTTTAATCATATCTGATAACTTACAACACAACATCTTGTATTCCAAAACTGCCTTGATCCACGTATTCCTAAACCAAATCTCATAATTCGATCACAATATTTGTATTACCATCTGCAATAATTTCCTGTATATCTGCAACTGTAAGCTGATTATCATTAAAATTCTGCTTAACATATACTCTTCCTTCTTGTAATGCTCGCTATCTCATTTGTGAATTAAGTGCAAAATACTGCCAATGAGTATGACGAGCAAATCTTCCATCTTTATATTGCAATAAATGCCTAAAGTATTCAGCTGGTTTGATGTTTTTGATACGTTCTGAACAAAGATCAGCACTTCCTGTTTGATAAAGAGTTGGAAATGCACATGCAATATATCCTGAAGTTTGAAATTCATTAATAGGATTATTATTAATTTTTGGCTATTCAATAGTATTATTAGCTAATAATCTATTAATTGTATTATTTATAGCAATTTCTTCTCGATTATCTGAGTGTAGATAAGGTACAAAGGTGTGTGTAATTACATTTTCTTTATTGTCTTCATTAAATTCATTATCTATCAATTGATTAACTTGAAGTTGATCATCAATAAACCCGTCTTCTGGTAACAATTGAAGGTTTTCATTATCTATAGTAATTTCTGAATAATAGTTGTTGTTTGCCTTTAGCCAATGCAATGCCTGAGCAACTTTATTACGACGAATTTTAAAGTCTCTAAATGCTGTTGGGTCTTTATCAAATTGCCGACATATAATAAGCACATTTAAAAAAGATGGATGCCAAGGAAGAAGAGTTGTAAATTCTTCTATATCTTGAGGGAAATTGATAATATTTCCTCTATATCCATGCTGTCCTCCACGAAGTTTATAAACTACCATTACAGAAAAAACTTGTACAATAAGCATTTCTTCAATTTCTATTAATTTTTGAAGCTCTTCGGGTACTTCTCCTGGATCCATGTTATTATCAAATGAGAATTTTTTTGGTAAAGTTTTCTCATTATAACAACGACGACATTCTCCTACAACAAGTGTTATTGATGGAAAACATTCTTTGCATGTAGGACACTCTGAGTGTTTTAGCTTTGCTACTTTATCACGAAATTGATGCAAAAGAACTTTATCAAATTCATTAAGAATTGTTGAAGGCAAGGGCAGAATAATTTATTATGATGTTTCATAATTAACTATTTCAGAAATATCTTACTTGCAAACGTCAAATCAAAGAAAAGAAATTAAATACCGTAAATCCCGAAATATATTTCGAGGTTCGGCCCGAATCAGCTAAATTTAGGCTGAAATTTGTATTTTCACCCTACCCCTGCGTTATTTATTTGTTTATGCAAATAAAGAGTTCGCAACTTTGATTTTATATACAAATAGGTAACATAAAAATAAAATTATCATAGTATGTTATTATAACAATATAAATGAAATGTCAAAAATATTTGATAGGCTAGTCGACGAATCAAATTATGGAAATTTTGGAAACTTGCATACTGGGAGATAGGGATTGGAACCGCCTAAAATTTTTCTTAATCTTTTAACCGTTTAACCGTTTAATTTGGCCGGCATTAAAATAATTCCGGCCTACGACCAACATAATTCTGCCCGGAACTATAGAGCAATTTTTAAACGGTTAAACGGTTCCAATCCCTACTGGGAGAAAAATAATATCGCTTGGATTTCGATTCGAAATATTTTGGTTTCATCCGAAAAATGATTTCTTTTAAACCATAATCGCACATACACTTAACATCATATTTAAAAATAACTTATATTAAATTTAAATAAGATTTTTAGTATATAAAATTAAAAATTATCAGGAATTTCTACAAATTCGATTCTTTGGCTTATTCCTTGACTTATTTTCATTTGTTTCATTTGTTCTAACTTTTTTGCAATCTCACCTGTGTTGATTACTTACTTGTGTACATATGATCAGGATGTTGTTGTTTAATAATTGGTAAGGTTTTGATGATTTCGTCAGATTTTAAAAATTGCATCTTATTTTCGTCTATATATTCAGAATCACTATAACTTTCGATCCAATTCTCAATTTTATTCAGGACAATCAAAGCATTAGGTCGTTTTTCAGGATCCAAGTTTATACATTGTTTAACTAATTCAATATAACAATTAGGAGTTCCAGGTAAAAATTCAGGACACAATCCAAGACAAATTTTTATTGCAAGCTCATTATCAAACTGATAACCATCAAAAGGTCTTTGTCCAGTTGATATTTCCCACAGAATTATTCCGAGACTGTATATATCTGCAGCTTGTGTGAATGGGTTTCTTTGCAGAACCTCAGGTGCAACGTAAGGTAACACTCCGGCAATGTTTTCATTCTCATCTTTTATTAACGATGTTAAACCTAAATCCGCGATATATGCATTATCTACATCATCCTGTAAGATATTACCACTATGCAAATCTTTATGAACGTATTCTGCAGAATGTATTGTTGTGAGATCATAGACTATGCATCGTATCAGTTTTAGTTTTTCCTCCCAATTCATTCGAGTTACAGAATTAAGATTTTTTCGTAATGAACCCATTAGTACATAATCTAAAACCAGAATATGTTTTCCGTTTTCGCTTTTTGAAATACCATAACACCTCAAGAATGAGGGATTATCAGCTCCGATTTTCATGTATGCCCTTAATTCATTAAAATATTCATCGTTATAAAATTCTTTTAAAGCAACAGTAAATCCAGAAGTGCTACCATTTTTTATTTTTGGTTCAAATTCTGCTTTATAAATTTTTGCGAATCCTCCATTTCCAACTTCTTCAATAGATTTAAGATTTTTGTATGGAATCCATGATAATTGGTATTTATTATTGTCTAGCATTTTTTTAACGTCATTATCGTCATTTATAATTTCGTCACCAATTATGAATTCATAATATTTTTTGAACCAATAATTAGCCTTTTGTATATCTCTTTTAATTCCTTTACCATTTCGATAACAAAGACAAGACATGTGTGTTCCACCTAAATGACCTAATTCTGCAGATTTCTGATAATAAATAAACGTCTTATGTTCATCTTTTTCAACTCCAATTCCATGATCATAACATACGCCAAGATTAAATATTCCCATAACATTACCCATCTCTGCAGATTTTTGATAATAAATGAATGCCTTATGTTCATCCTCTTCAACTCCAATTCCATTTTCATAACAATCTCCAACTTGATATGTTCCATCAGCGTCTCCCATCTCTGCAGATTTTTGATAATAAATGAATGCCTTACTTTCATTCTTTTCAAATCCAATTCCATCTCGATAACAATATCCAACATTATATGTTCCATCAGCGTCTCCCATCTCTGCAGATTTTTGATAATAAATGAATGCCATGTGCTCATCCTTTTCAACTCCAGTTCCATCTTCATAACATACGCCAAGATTAAATATTCCCTTAACATTCCCATCTCTGCAGATTTTTGATAATAGATGAATGCTTTGTGTTCATCCTTTTCAACCCCTATACCATGTTGATAATTGTATCCAAGGTTACAAAGGCTCAGATTATTCGATTCTTTACGATAAATCGAAATATTATGATCCATTTTACTTTTAAATATTAAAAAGCGGAAATCTGGTTTAGTCATTTAAATCATTAAATGCAGTGCACTACTATTTTAGAGTTTTATCACTACAACTTATTATGTACGGTGCAGGAATCTAAAAATCTCAATATTTCTATGTATATAATACATAAACCAGCAGCACATCAAAATAAATTTCCTAAATTATCGATCTCAATAAGCGGAGGGTCTAGAACTCTCAATTTCTTGCATAAAAACAATAAGCAAAGAACAATATGTACGTAATAGCATGCTACTGAGAATGACAAATTAGTTTATCCTCAATGAATTAGTTAACCTTTATCTATATATAGTGATTGAAGTTTTTAGATTTCCCGCACCGTACGTACGCACGTATGTAACATCAACCAAATTTTCGACACCCTAAAACTTTAATTTGGGGTATATCACTTAGAAATTCCGGATCAAGAATTGAGAGTTATAAATCGGAATTCGCTTTATGTAAAAATCTTTTAAAAATGATACACCTGCATTACGTAAAACTACAGTAATTTATTAAATTTTCCGTCAAGTTACTAGATTTTGCTCGGCCTTTTTATCTTAATGCTAGTCAAAATCTATCTATTATACTATCGTATTTATATAAGTTAACGTTGCCTTACATATTTTCATTTTGTCATATTCACAATTGATCGGATTTAAGTCCAACCATATTCGATTTTAAAAGCCTGACATAACTATTTCTGCAATGATGGAAGGTCATCATCATGTATTCACCTAGCGAATCCTTGACTAAGCTTTGGCAATTGAAGAATCTCTTGACAATAAATTCGACGAATAAAATGTAAACTTCCAGCGAACTTTTTTTATAACGAATTCTGGATATGCTGATATTAATTCTCTAAATTATTAGTTTTTTTTTTTTTTGATTGATAACGAACTTTTCACTACTAGCAATCAGTTTGTAATAAAAAAAGTCATTTGTCCAAAACAAGCACATATTCTAAGTAATGTCACATAAGTGTATTAGAAAAAGAAAATAGATAGATCAGATAATGCAAATAAAAAAAATAACATTACATAGAATGATTTGAATCATTATAAAAAAAGCATAAAAGTTATGCCTTATCATTCGGTATAGACTTGTGTTTGTCATAAGGTTCCCCATTTATCAAATTGTTCAAAAATTGATTGATAACATTAACTGTAACTGAGAAATCTCATAGAAATCATTTCTTAGATGAATAAAAACTCAGAATTTCGAAAGAAAATGTACGATCGTAAAAGAATTCATTATTATGTAAATAAGCTTACAGATAAAAATAAATAGAGTTATAAATACGTCACAGATTTAATTCAAAATCAAAAATTTGAACTTAAATCTGAAACCCGCATTAATTCTATCATCATATAAAAAAAAAAATAAAAATAAAATTAATAAATTACTTATTTCAAACAAGCACATCACTAATTATTCGAAATCAGATATTTAATTATTTATATAATTATTTATTCTGAATAATCCTATTAGAAGCTTAGGATAAAGGCAATGTTCAATGATTTTTATTCTCATTAAGTCAACTAGAATTATAAAGATAATTATAATAGTAAATTCCGATCTTATCGATTAGAAATATTATGCTAGCGATCAATTAAAATTAAAAAGTATTTGTAACGAAAACTTTCTGTTATCACGAAGCAATTTATAATGACTAAAAAGTTATTTATACTGAATAATCTAAATTTTATCCTTGTAAAAGTGGTTACGGATTATTTGTTTATCATTACAAGAAACTTTAGACTAATATCCTGCTTGGAAAGATTATATCCTCGACTTCAAAGGAGCCTTAAACATTACGTTGCTATTTTTTATTACTCATAAATGACAAATAACGTTATATACAAATATAATACATCAAATATAATAAAGCGATCATTTTAAATATGAATTCAGAAAAAAGTTAAATAGTGAAACTTTTTTAATGTGTTTATTTTTTCGATCAGAAAATTTTTTTTTACACAGACTTATCAAAACTTTATTTTTAAAGTAAACAGAATTATTGCTCAAATATTTTTGTTATTAACATACTAATATTTAAGAACCACCGAGATCTTTATTTTGATTATCATAGCAATTGTGCAAATTTCAATATCATCTTTTATATTATGGTTTTTATCTAAAATCTCATGAGAATAGCTAAAGATTCACATATAAGTTGTTACTGTACTTAAGAATATCATAAAATTGATTTGTTTGATCTCAAACTATTAATATCGGTATTATTTTTTAAAATCATTCATATTTATAATCAACTATACTTTGAACGCCTTTAACAAAGTATTTCAAGCGTCAAGTTACAATGTACAAAATAGTCTGGTTTTTCAATTATGATAAACCAAATTATGAATCATTAATAATAACGCAAACAATTGAAGCCTTATGATTTTTGTAGTGAATTTTATTTGCATTGAAGCAAAAGCAAAAATATAGGTAGCAGCTGTCTAAAATATGTTATGACAATTAGCGACGCAGTATTATTATCCGACATTATAATTCTTCGTTTAAATTTCTTTATAGTGGTTAGAGCATTTTAAATTCTTTTTTTTTTTTCTTACTGTAAGAAACAATGAACATAAATAAATAGTCGAACACATTGCAACAGCAAAGCTTTTGCGACTTTGAATGCTGAATCAATAACAAAAAACTTAATACAAATGTAAAGAAATTTAACATCTAATTGTAAAATTTTGTAAATCCAAATCTATAACAAACCGCACACATTTTCCATACCGAATATAAAATTTAAAATAATGAAATCAGCACGGCAACAAAAATTAGAGCCGAAACTAAGATAGTTCATGTAGTTATTTATTAAAAAAAAGGATACTATAATCAGTCCATAATCTGACATGAAAAGGGACTATATCAACAATCATCTAATCCAAACCTTTAAGATGGAAATGCTAAATTCTTAATCTATACATATTAATGTGTATCTGCTTTCCGTACAATACTGTCTTATACGTAGAGAAGCTTTATTTTTATATTTTGTAAATATAAGTACAGTAGTATGAACAAAAAAATACAAATAAGAAATAATAATATCGTATAATAATTATATTGCATAAGTCGTGACAGATCAAAATAACAGGTATGCTATCAAAGTCCGACTTGGATCTATTAAAAATATCGAGAAAACAAGTTTACCCATAAACTCACCCTAACCTCTACCTTTAAATCATGCTTGACTTAAATTTAAATAAAACTGCATGATCACAATGGATAAAAATTTAATGATCCCAAAAAATAGAAAACCAAAATCATGGGCAGACTTCGACATGACGCAGTTATGATATACTATTAATATTGTAATATTATTGATGCAGTACCGAATAGCAAAAACATCCATCATTTTTTCAAAAATTTCATATTTAAGATTATATAATCACTAAAATAGTAACAAAATTTCTCATTAACTCGCTATAATTTTAATCAAATTATCTTAGTTTTAATCACATATTTGCGATCACTGTAGTGTTCAGATCTTTTGAAATTTATTTTACGATATTAATAACTTACATTAAATGGAAGTAATTGGTAGCTGGGTGGCGTTGTTAGTCGCGTAATGCTAATTTCACAACGCTAATTTTTTTAGTACAACGCTAATTTTTCAGCGTAACGCGAAATTTTCAAAGTCACACTAAGATTCCAGCATAACGTTTAATTTTTAGCGTATCGCTAGAAGTTCTGCGTAATGCTCTAAAGATTTGAAATGTATATAACCACCTGAAATTTAATAAAGTCAAATCGAAGCTCCACATCCACCTTCCATTCAATTATAAAGCATAAAAGTATTATACTTATCTGAGCTTTTCCTTGAATATGACTTTAACTTTAATAACTCTGCGAGACTTAATTCAACGGATTGAATTGACTTGTAAATTCGCCTCAGCTTATTAAGACACGAATTCTTCGTACACGATTAGAACTGAATTAGCCCAATTATCTTTATTTCGTATTGCTCTCCCAATTAACCGTTATAATATGACGTAATGATGCAATCATGTAAAGAATATAAACCCGAAATGTAAAACGTAAAATATGGTGGGGTCTTTTAGTTACCATGAGCTTTTGAATTAAGAACTTTTGTGCAAAGCTCATATTGATTAAGGCGAGTATTCTATCGAAACAGATTTCGGTATATATCGTTTAACCCGCAATTCATATATAACGCCGGAAATCTGAAATCTAAAAAAAATTACAATACATGATTAAGATGTATGAAAATTACTTTTACAGTAATTTGAAAAAATCGCAGTAATTTTTCGCATATTCGAATATTGGGTCTAGAAAACCCACATTTTTCAATGTCATAGAGTATCAAAAGATGAAAAACGAGTTATTATTGTAATAAATGGGATTTTTACGTGACAATCTTTATAAAGTAGCATAAATGAAATGGAAGCAAAAATTGAAATTGCTATACTTTGATTTTCAATAAATTCATTCGAATGATATTATTCATTGTGATTTACATAGCGGAAATATCGCCTAATGCTATATTGGCTATTTAAGATTTGCAACAGTAATAGCATGAGACCAACCATTAAAGGCACAATGCCGTGTCATGAAGATCCAGAAAAACGACATCAAATCTAGGAATACGTCAAGCCATTTTAAATTGCTGAATTTTAAAATCAAAAGAAGAAAAGGTGATTGAGAATAATACCTTAAATAGTTTAGATAATAATACGATTATGCTAGCAAGTCTATTAGTTATATTGACCAACATTCCACAAAAAATACGAAATCGCTTCTTGAAATTATGTATAAATACTAAAACAGAATATGTTTATTTGTATGGATACGAAAAAAGTTTAATATATCTTACATTTTATTGATTACTATGGATACGATAAAAGTTTAATATATCTTACATTTTATTGATTACTTTAAACACAATATAAGTTTATATAAGAAAAAATAACTAGTTAATGTACTTAATCAACAGATTTATTTATAATTACAATCCGCTGAAATTCATACAAGATTCGATCCGTTGTGACCTTTTATATTCTAGACATTTTTTATATACAAAAAAACATGCAAACTATTATTGAACAATTTATTGGTTTCATAATTAACTATTTCAGAAATAATTATCTGCTTGCAATTGTCAAATAAAGGAAAAGAATATAAATACCGAAATAACGACCATGGGCGTTATTTCGAGTTTCGGTCCGAATTAAACTTAATTTAGGCTGGAATTTGTAATTTCACCATTGTGTGTTATTTATTTGTTTATGCAAATAAAGGGTTCGCAACTTGATTTTATATACAAATAGATAGCATAAAAATAGTATGTTTATTATAACAAAATACATGAAACGTCAGATATATTGATAAGCTAGTTGAATCTAAATTATGGAAATTTTGGAAATTTGCATGCTGGGCGAAAACATCATCACTTGGATTCAGATTCAAAATATTTCGGTTTCACACAAAACATTAAAGGCTTATTTTAAATTATAATCTCATATACACTTAATATCATATAAAACATAACTTATCTGTTATATTAATTTAAATAAAATTCTTAGTATATAAAATTAATAATTATCAGGAATTTTTACAAATCCGATTCCTTGGCTTATTACTTGACTTATTTTCAATTATTTTAGCATTTTTGCAATTTCACCTGTGTTGATTAGCTTACTTGTGTACATATGATCAGGATGTTGTTGTTTAATAATTGGTAAGGTTTTGATGATTTCGTCAGATTTTAAAAATTGCATCTTAATTTCGTCTACATATTCAAAATTACTAAAACTTTCGATCCAATTCTCAATTTTACTCAAGACAGTCTTAGCATTGGGTCGTTTTTCAGGATCTAAGTTCATACATTGCTTAACTAATTCAATATAACAATTAGGAGTTCCAGGTGCAAATTCAGGACACAATCCATGACAAATTTTTATTGCAAGCTCATTATCAAACTGATAACCATCAAAAGGTCTTTGTCCAGTTGATATTTCCCACAGAATTATTCCGAGACTGTATATATCTGCAGCTTGTGTGAATGGGTTTCTTTGCAGAACCTCAGGTNAAAGGTCTTTGTCCAGTTGATATTTCCCACAGAATTATTCCGAGACTGTATATATCTGCAGCTTGTGTGAATGGGTTTCTTTGCAGAACCTCAGGTGCAACGTAAGGTAACACTCCGACAATGTTTTCATTCTCATCTTTTATTAACGATGTTAAACCTAAATCCGCGATATATGCATTATCTACATCATCCAGTAAGATATTACCACTATGCAAATCTTTATGAACGTATTCTGCAGAATGTATTGTTGTGAGATCATAGACTATGCATTGTATCAGTTTTAATTTTTCTTCCCAATTCATTCGAGTTACAGAATTAAGATTATTTCGTAATGAACCCATTAGTGCATATTCTAAAATCAGAATATATTTTCCGCTTACGCTTTTTGAAATACCATAACACCTCAAGAAAGAGGGATTATCAGCTCCGATTTTCATGTATGCCCTTAATTCATTAAAATATTCATCGTTACAAAATTCTTTTAAAGCAACAGTAAATTCAGAAGTGCTACAATGTTTTATTTTTGGTTTAAATTTTGCTTTATAAATTTTTGCAAATCCTCCATTTCCAACTTCTTCGATAGATTTAAGATTTTTGTATGGAATCCATAATAATTGATATTTATTATTAACTAGCATTTTTTTAACGTCATTATCGTCATTTATAATTTCGTCATCTATTATGAATTCATAGTATTTTTTGAACCAATAATTAGCCTTTTGTATATCTCTTTTAATTCCTTTACCATTTCGATAACAAAGACCAGTCATGTGTGTTCCACCTAAATGACATAATTCTGCAGATTTTTGATAATAAATAAATGCCTTACATTCATCTTTTTCAACTCCATCTCCACCATTATAACAGTTACCAAGTGCAAATATTCCATTAGCGTTTCCCATCTCTGCAGATTTTTGATAATATATGAATGCCTTACGTTCATATTTTTCAACTCCAATTCCATTTTGATAACAATATCCAACATTATTCATTCCATTAGCATTTCCCATCTCTGCAGATTTTTGATAATAAATGAATGCCTTATGTTCATCTTTTTCAACTCCAATTCCATTTTCATAACAATATCCAACTTCTCTTGTTCCATCAGCGTAACCCATCTCTGCAGATTTTTGAAAATAAATGAATGCCTTATGTTCATCCCTTTCAACTCCAATTCCATTTCGATAACAATATCCAACATTGTTTGTTCCAAGAGCGTTTCCCATCTCTGCAGATTTTTGATAATAAATGAATGCCTTATGTTCATTTTTTTCGACTCCAATTCCATTTTCATAACATCTGCCAACTTGATTTGTTCCATCAGCATCTCCCATCTCTGCAGATTTTTGAAAATAAATGAATGCCTTATGTTCATCCTTTTCAACTCCAATTCCATTTTGATAATAAATGAATGCCTTATGTTCATCCTTTTCAACTCCAATTCCATTTTGATAACAATATCCAACTTGATATGGGGCCATTGCAGTAGAAAGGGCCGAAACTCGGAAATATATAATTTTGAGAAAATCATGTTTATTTTTTCGGACTGATCCGGGTCAATCAAAAATTATGCGATTTGATTGGTTGATCATATCGGGTAATCTCGTGACTTACAAGTCTTCTAAAAACTTTTTTTAAAATATCTTGTTTTTTATTATGCAAACTAATTTCCATTTGTAATTGAAAAGTATAGCCCACCTCAAGATTAATCCAAATCTTGAAAGAACTCAAATTTGATTGTTAGGGGAGTTTGGGCCCTTTCTACTGCAATGGCCCCATAT
>QKWP01002217.1:26074-38378 GCA_003550325.1 Gigaspora rosea
TTGATTTTTTATTATGCAAACTAATTTCCATTTGTAATTGAAAAGTATAGCCCACCTCAAGATTAATCCAAATCTTGAAAGAACTCAAATTTGATTGTTAGGGGAGTTTGGGCCCTTTCTACTGCAATGGCCCCATATGTTCCATCATCGTCTCCCATCTCTGCAGATTTTTGATAATAAATGAATGCCTTATGTTCATCCTTTTCAATTCCAATTCCATCTCGATAACACCCTCCAACATTAAATGTTCCCGCAACGTTACCCATCTCTGCAGATTTTTGATAATAAATGAATGCCTTGTGTTCATCCTTTTCAGCTCCAATTCCATCATAATAACATTGCCCAACTTGAAATGTTCCCGCAACGTTACCCATCTCTGCAGATTTTTGATAATAAATGAATGCCATATGCTCATCCTTTTCAACTCCTATACCATGCTGATAATTGTATCCAAGGTTACAAAGGTATAGACTAGTCGATTCATTACGAATCGAATTATTATGATCCATTTTACTTTTAAATATGAAAAAAGCGGAAATCTGGTTTAGCCATTTAAATCATTAAATGAAGTGTACTACTATTTTAGAGTTTGTATTACTATCAATAGTACAACTTATTACGTATGCAACATTAACCGAATTTTTCGACACCCTAAAACTTTAATTTGGGGTACATCACTTAGAATTAAAATGTTGATTTTACGTTACTCAATTTTTCTGTTTTTGTTTGTTTTAATAGATTCCGGCAGTGTCTGAAAATTCAATTTTTAAATTAGTTGCGGGCTACAACTAAATAAAAAAAAATAGTTGCGGATTATAAGAATTATAAAAATTTAGTTGTGCGTATAAACATTTAATCAAAATTTATAAGTAAAATTTGCAAATTTATGTGCGGAATTTGCACATGCACTTCAGATTTTGGTTGCGGAAATTTAAAATTTGTTGCGGTCCGCAGACTCCGCAACCCAATTTCAGACACTGGATTCCGGATCAAGAATTGAGAATTATATAAATCGGAATTCGTTTTATGTAAAAAATCTTTTAAAAATGATATCACCTGTATGACGTATAAAATTACAGCAATTTATAAAATTTTCTGTCATGTTAGATTTTGCTTAGACCTTTTTATCTTAATGCTAGTTAAAATCTATCTATATATACTATCACATTTATATATGCATACCGATTTTCATTTTAAGACCAACCATATTAGAGTTTAAGTTTGAAATGACTATTTTCTGCAAGGATGAAAGGTTTATCATAATTATACACCTAGCAAACCCTTGACGAGACTTTGGCAATTGAAGAAGCTTTTGACAATAAATTCGACGAATAAAATGTCAAATTCCAGTTAACTCTCTTTCAGCGAACTTTTTATAACGAATTCTGGATATGTAGAATTTTCATTATACAGGTAAATCTATTAATTCTCTAAATTCTTAGTATTTTTAATTGATCAGTTCGTTATAAAAAAAGCCATTTGTCCAAAAACCAGCACATATTCCAGATAAGTGTATTAGAAAAAAAAAAGGATGATCAGATAATGCAAATAAAAAAAAATAACTTTATAAGGAATAATTTGTTCATTATAAAAAAGCATAAAAGTTATGCCTTATCATTCGGTATAGATTTGTGTTCGTCGTAAATTTCGTCTTTTATCAAAAATTGATTGATAACTTTAAATGTATCTGAGAATCTCAGAAATCATTTCATAAATTAATAAAAACTCATTTTGTCGCATAATAATATGAGTATCGTATTTTATTTGAGATTAAATTGATAGTTTATTAAGGTTCAATTATTATAAAACGCACTTATGGTGTTTTACCACCATAGGTAAATTAGATTTACAAATCTGTGTAACAAAAACAAAAAATAAACTTTTATAAAACAAAAAATAAATTTTTATTACCTTAGGGTTAGGGTGAGACCTGGGATGGGGCAGGGGGCATAGTTTATACCAAAATTTAGCAAGGAATTTTTTTTATTAGAGCTCCAAAAGTGGTTTCATAAGCAAACTTTAGAGATATGAATGCATTTTTAAAAAATAAACAAAAAAACCGAAATTTTATGTTACAGCTGATCTTAAATTTTGATTGGCTATTCTAATGGCTTTGTGTAACATGGTGTAAAACACCATAGGTGTGTTTTAGTAAAACTCATTAAGGTTTATTATTTTTTTAAATTTATAAATTGGATCTTAACAAATTATCGAGTACGTTTATTAATAAATGATCTTTATACTCGTATATTTACAAATGAGAGATATTAGAGAGTTTCAGAGGCAACTTATTAAAAATAAATGGAGTTCGAAAAGTCCTATTTCTGTTTTGAAACTTCGTAATCAGAAAAAGAAATAGGAATTATTCGGAGATATAATAAGAATCTTTTCTTGATAGAATTTCGAAAGAAAATGTACGATCGTAAAAGAATTCATTATTATATAAATAAGCTTACAAATAAAATATAGATCACTGATTTTGAAATAAATACGTCACAGATTTAATTCAAAATCAGAAATTTGAACCTTAAGCCATTAATTCTATCATCATATATATATATATATAAAATAGTATTAATAAATTACTTATTTCGAAATAAGTACATCACTACCTTTATTCAAATCAAATATCTAATTATTTATTCTGAATAACCCTATTAGAAGCTTATTATAAAGGCAATGTTCAATAATGTTTATTCTCATTAAGTCAACTAGAATTAAATTCCAATCTTATCGATCAATTAAAATTAAAAGGTATTTATAACGAAACTTTCTGTTATCATGAAACAATTTATTAACTAAATGTTATTTATACTTAATAAACTAAATTTCTTCCTTGCAAAAAAATATTACATTATTGTTTTTTATTACTTAATAAATGATAAATAACATTATACACCAAATATAATACGCCAAATATAATAAAGCGATCATTTTAAATATGAATCCAGAAAAAAGTTAAATAGTGAAACTTTTTTTAATGAGTTTATTTTTTCGATCAGAAAACTTTTTTACACTGATTTCTCAAAACTTTATTATTAAAGTAAACAGAATTATTGCTCAAATATTTTTGTTATTAACCTTAGTTATAATCATATTAATATTTAAGCATTATTGAGGTCTTTATTTTGAAATTATTATCAGATTACAGCATGAGGAAATTTCAATATCATCTTTAATATTATTGATTTTTATCTAAAACCTTATGAGAATAGCTAAAGTTTCACATCTAGGTTGATACTGTGCTTGAAAATATCCTAAAATTGATTTGTTTGACCTCAAACTATTAATATCGATATTATTTTTTAAAATCGTTCATATTAATTTTGAACTCCCTTTAACAACGTATTTCAAGCGTCTAGCTACAATGTACAAAATAGTCTAGTTTTTCAATTATGATAAACCAAAAATATAAATCATTAATAATAACGCAAACAATTGAAGCCTTATGATTTTTTATTTACATTGATCATCGGACGAAGTAAAAGCAAAAAATATAAGTAACAGCTATCTAAAAATGTTATAATAATTAGCGACACAGTCATATTATTATCCGACTTTATAATTCTTCGTTTAAATTTCTTTATAGTGGTTAGAGCTTTTTAAATTCTTTTTTCTTTGCCTACTGCAAGAAGTAATGAACATAAACAAATAGTTGAACACATTACAAAGGCAAGCTTTTGCGACTTTGAATGCTGAATCAATAACAAAAAACTTAATGCAAAATGTAAAGAAATTTAACATCTAATTGTAAAATTTTGTAAATCCAAATCTATAACAACCCAAATTATTATTCTAATATATACCGCACACATTTTCCATACCGAATATAAAATTTAAAATAATGAAATCAGCATAGCAACAAAATTAGAGCAGAAACTAAGATAGTTCATGCAGTTTATTCTATTAAAAAAAGGATATCTATAGCCAGCCCATAATTTGACATGAAAAGGAACTATATAACAATCATCTAATCCTAACCTTTTAAGATGGAAATGCTAAATTCTTCATCTATACATATTAATGTGTATCTACATTTTCTGAACAATACTATCTTATACGTAGAGAAGCTTTATTTTTATTTTTTTTGTAATATAAATGCAGTAGTACGAACAAAAGAATACAAATGAGAAAGAAATAAGATATCGTAATAATTATATTACATAAGTCGCGTCAGATCAAAATAACAGTATGCTATCTAAATCCGATTTGGATCCATTAAAAATATCGAGAAAGCAAGTTTACCCATAAACTCACCCTAACCTCTACTTTTAAATCATGCTTGACTTCACAATGGTTAAAAATTTTATGATCCCAAAAAATAGAAAATCAAAATCATGGGTAGTTTTCAACATAACGCGGTTATGATATACAAGATTTGTAATATTATTGATACAGTACCGAAAAGCAAAACATCTATTATTTTTCAAAATGCCATATTTAAGATCATATAATCACTAGAATAGTAATAAAATTCGTGATAATTTAGTCAAATTATCTTAGCTTTAATTACATATTTGCGATCACTGTAGTGTTCAGATCTGTTGAAATTTATTTCCACGATATTAATAACTTACACTAAAATGATAGCTGGATGGTGTAGTTAGTCGCAGAATGCTAATTTTTAAGCATAACGCTAATTTTTTTCATAACTCTAATTTTTCAGCGTAACGTTAATTTTTTAGCATAACGCTAATTTTTTAGCACAACGCTAATTTTTTGGCGTAACGCGAAATTTTCAACGTCACGCTAAGGTTCCAGCATGACACTTAATTTTTAGCGTATCGCTGGAAATTCTGCGTAACGCTCTAAAGATTTGAAAATATATAACCACCTGAGATTTAATAAAGTCAAATCGAAGTTCCACATCCACCTTCCCTCAATTATAAAGCATAAATTTTATACTTATCTGAGTTTTTCCTTGAATTTAACTTTAACTTTAATAAGCCCGACGAGACTCAATTCAACGGACTGAATGACTTGTAACTTCGCCTCAGATTATTAAAACTCGAATTCTTCGTACACGATTAGAGTTGAATTAGCCCAATTATCTTTATTTCGTATTGCTCTCTCAATTAACCGTTATAATATGATGTAATGATACAATCATGTAAAGAATATAAATCCGAAATGTAAAGCGCAAAATAAGGTAGGGTCTTTTAATAACCAAGAGCTTTTGAATTAAGAACCTTTGTGCAAAGACATATTTATTAAGGCGAGTGTTTTATCGAAACAGATTTCGCTATAGTTAGCCCTATATCGTTTAACCCGCGACACTTTTTTCGGTACTGTACGTTAATAATAAATGATAATAGAATCTTTATTAATTTAGTTTCAAATTAGTTGTACTACTAATATAATATGTTATTTGTCAAAGGTTCTTTTGTTTGCTTAGAATTCAAACATATTCAAATAAAAAAATCTTATACGAAATTGATTATTTTATTTATTTGCAACAGTCATGGAATACACCATTTCTATATCATAAATGTACACTTAATATTATGCCATTCTTGCTTCTATTTAATACAACAAATGTAAGCTGAAGCATAATTATTCAACTATTTTGCACACTTATTTAAATTGGAACTTTCAAAGAAACAAAATTTTGTTATTTCAAATGCGTATGATTACATTTAATATTATTTGACTGATTTAAAATTTTATGTAGCGCAATCAAATTTCTAGTGCGACTGTAATAATATTATAAATGATTGACTGTTTTTTATTTGGCATTAATTTTAATTTCAAATATATATCATAGAGATTTAATTTGATTCAAAAAACGTAATTTTAATCTCAGATATTATAATGAATAGAGTAATTCAATTCAAATTGCATCATATAAGGATGAAAAGAAGGCACTTAAGTAGTATTTGAAGTTTGCCAAAGGTCGTAGACAATGCGATATTGGATCATGTTACAAACATGGTATAGGCACAGATAAGGATTAGAGTTGTTAACGGCTCATTTGAAGCCGGCTTCAGCTGCATAATAGAGCCAAGCCGGCCCAAGCCGAGGAGCCATAATGATTGAGCCGAATCTTAGAGTTGCAGCTTAATTTGTGGCTTGAGATATAACTTAGAGCAGCAGCTTAACTGTGACACAGCTTAAGGTGAAGAAACGATTTATTATATTTTGATTATTCATTGTGCATCGACGGGATCTTTACGTGAGCATCTTTATAAAATAGCACAAATGAAATGGAAGCAAAAATTAGAATTGCTATATTGTGACTTTCAATTAATTCATTGAAATGATATTATTCATTGTGATTTACATAGTGGAAATATCGATATATTCCAAAATAATTTACCTAATGTTATATTGGTGATTTAGAATTTACAACAGTAATGGCATGAGACCAACTATTATTAAATGCACAATACCGTGTCATGAAGATCCACAAAACTATCATCAGATCTAGGAATGCATCAAGCCATTTAAATTGCTGAATTTTAAAATCAGATGAAGAATTGGTGATTTAAAATAATTATGCCTTAAATTGTTTGGATAATAGTACGATTTATACCGTATTTACGCGTAATAACGCGCATCTGCGCGTTACTTCGAGATTGCGCGTTAATCCAGGACGCGCATGCGCGACATTTTGAATAATTACGACAAATTTTGGTTACCAAAGAATCCCGCTTTGGTTATATGGTTTATGTAATATTTAGGAGACGCGTTGTTTTATGACGTGCACGGGCGTTATTTTAAGTCAAAACAACAATTTCCAAAAAAAATGAGAATATCGAAACAACACGCATACGCGCAAATACGATATATTAGTTATATTGACCAACGATCCACAAAACATACGAAATTGCTTCCGGAAATTATGTATAAATACTAAAACAGAATATGTATGAATATAAAAAAAATCTCAATATATCTTGAGAAATTTCACCTTTTATTTATTATTTTAAACATAGTATAAGTTTTATAAAAGAAAAAATAACTAGTTAAAGCGCTTTAACAACTAATTACAATCCATACAAGATCCGATCGTTGTGACCTTTTATATTCTAGACATTTTTTAGATACAAAAAAAAACATACAAATTTTATAGAACAATTTATTAGGATGTTTCATAATCAATTATTTCAGAAATAAGTATCTGCTTGCAATTGTCAAATAAAAGAAAAGAATATAATCCCCGAAATAACGACCATGGGCGTTATTTCGAGATTCGGCCCGAATTAAGCTTAATTTAGGTCGGAATTTGTAATACACAAAACATTAAAGGCTTATTTTAATCATAGTCACATATACTTATCTCATTAATTTAAATAAAATTCTTGACTTATTACTTATTACATTTGTCCTAGCATTTTTGCAATTTCACCAGTATTGATTAGTTACTTATGTACATATCAGATATGATCAGGATTTTGTTGTTTAATAATTGATGATTTCGTCAGATTTTAAAAATTGCATCTTAATTTCGTCAATATATTCAGAATTACTATAATTTTCGATCCAATTCTCAATTTTACTCAAGACATTCTTAGCATTGGGTCGTTTTTCAGGATCTAAGTTTATACATTGCTTAACTAATTCAATATAACAATGAGGAGTTTCAGGTGAAAATTCAGGACACAATCCACGACAAATTTTTATTGCAAGCTCATTATCAAACTGATAACCATCAAAGGTCTTTGTCCAGTTGATATTTCCCACAGAATTATTCCGAGACTGTATATATCTGCAGCTTGTGTGAATGGGTTTCTTTGCAGAACCTCAGGTGCAACGTAAGGTAACACTCCGACAATGTTTTCATTCTCATCTTTTATTAACGATGTTAAACCTAAATCCGCGATATATGCATTATCTACATCATCCCGTAAGATATTACCACTATGCAAATCTTTATGAATGTATTCTGCAGAATGTATTGTTGTGAGATCATAGACTATTCATTGTATCAGTTTTAGTTTTTCCTCCCAATTCATTCAAGTTACAGAATTAAGATTTTTTCGTAATATGTGCATACTCTAAAACCAGAATATGTTTTCCGTTTTCGCTTTTTGAAATACCATAACACCTCAAGAATGAGGGTCAGCTCCGATTTTCATGTATGCCTTTAATTCATTGAAATATTCATCGTCATGAAATTCTTTTAAAGCAACAGTAAATTCAGAAATGCTACCATTTTTTTTTTGGTTTAAATTCTGCATTATAGTTTTTGCAAATCTTCCATTTCCAACTTCAATAGATTTAAGATTTTTGTATGAAATCCATGATAATTGGCATTTATTATTATCTAGCATTTTTTTAGCATCATTATCGTCATTTATAATTTCGTTATCTATTTTCAATTCATAATATTTTTTGAACCAATAATTAGCCTTATGTATATCTCTTTTAATTCCTTTACCGTTTCGGTAACAAAAACCAGTCATAAATGTTCCATCGAAACAATCTAATTCTGCAGATTGTTGACAATAAATGAATGCCTTACGTTCATCCTTTTCAACTCCATTTCCATCATGATAACAGTTACCAAATGCAAATATTCCAAGAGCGTATCCCATCTCTGCAGATTTTTGATAATAAATGAATGCCTTATGTTTATCTTTTTCAACTCCAATTCCATTTTCATAACAATATCCAACATTATATATTCCATCAACGGCTCCCATCTCTGCAGATTTTTGGTAATAGATGAATGCCTTATGCCCATCTTCTTCAACTCCAATTCCATTTCAATAGCACTATCCAACATTATATGTTCCGCCAGCTCTGCAGATTGTTGATAATAAATGAATGCCATATGCTCATCCTTTTCAACTCCAATTCCATTATTATAACATACGCCAAGCTTAAATATTCCCTTTATATTTCCCATATCTGCAGAATTTTTGATAATAAATGAATGCCTTATGTTCATCCTTCATCCTTTTCAATTCCAATTCCATCTTCATAACATACGCCAAGCTTAAATATAGGGATGCATCGGTCCTGAAAAAGACCGGTCCAGGACCGGTCCCGGACCGGGACCGATAAGGACCGTGGGACCATTAAAGGACCGGTCCTGGGACCGGTCCTTGTAAACATAGCTGTGATATTCGTATCACCCAATCAAATTTCTTGATCAGGTGTAACGTAGATCATATGATGTTTGTTTACATCTGAATCTACGTAGCTCACCCACAAAAAATTTTCCGGTCATGTGACTTTTTGTGGCGCAAACTAGGCGCAAACCAATTGAATTTTAGGATCAGGTGTAACGTAAAAATTGCGCTTTTTATGATTTTTCATAAAAAATCACCAATAACTCCGAAGTTTGTCCATGAAATCGTCTACTGCGCATTAACAAAAAAAATTCCTTGCAAAATTTTGGTATGAGTAGCACTCTAACCAAGCGTCTAACCCAAACCCTATCCACTCGATTTATTACTTTAATTCGTTCGCTTTATTCGATTGTTTTGATTGTCTCAAATTTTGATTGGTTTGTGCCACAAAAAAGGCACATGACCGGAAAATTTTTTGTGGGTGAGCTACCATCGTCGCAAAACCTTGTGTGCGCACATTGAGTTGAGTATTTTGTATTATAGGTTAAATATGGTACCTACAGCCGCAGCGTGGCACTACTCCCACTGTATTTTTTCATAATGTCAATAAATTGATCCGAGCGAGAATAATACTGTATGACAAAATGAAAATCGGTATGCGTATATAAATTTGATTATATATCGACTTGCATTAAAGATATAAGGCCCGAGCAAAATCTCACAACTCACCAGAAATTGTAATTTTATGTCATGCAGGTGTATCATTTTAAAAGATTTTTTACACAAAGCGAATTCCGATTTATAACTCTCAATTCTTGATCGGAACAATCAAAAATGGAAAATTGTGTAACGTAAAACAACTTTTAATTCTAAGTGATGATGTATCACAAATTAAAGTTTTAGGCTGTCGAAAATTGTTTATACGCAATAAGTTGTACTATTTGATAGTAATACAAACTTTAAAATAGTAGCATACTCTTGCATTTAATGTGGCTAAACCAGATTTCCGCTTTTTTCATATTTAAAAGTAAAATGGATCATAATAATTCTATTCATCATAAAGAATAGACTAATTTAGACCTTGTGTCCTTGGATACAATTATCAACTTGGTATAGGAGTTGAAAAGGATGAACGTAAGGCATTCATTTATTATCAAAAATCTGCAGAAATAGGTAATGTTAAGGGAATATTTAAGTAGGGTTGCATTAGTCCGGTCCGGTCCGGTCCCTAAGAGGACCGTTATCATAGTGTTTACGGTCCCGGTCCGGTCCGGTCCTTCGGTCCCATAACGGTCCTTTAATAATTACGTCAATCTTAATGCATAAGATTTTATTGGCCAAAAATGACGTAATTTTTACTGTCAGATGTAAGACGATAGTTGCTCGGCCCCACCAGGAGTCTAGACACTTTTGCAGTAACGTGACCATCACATGGTGTGGCGTCTTCGGATTAACTTTTTGGCTTTATTGTTATGGTTAGGGTTAGGGTTCGTGTATATAGCCTTAGAAGGTTCCTATATATATGTAAAATCGCGTTCTGGACATTTTTATGTGGTTTTTAAGGCCGATTTAAACACTAGTTTTCGAGTATTTTCGCTCTTTTCTCTTTTTTTCTTCTTGTACACGTGTTTTGTTTTGATGTCAGACTGATCCGGGAATTGTGTGGTTAGGGTTTGGGTTAGACGCTTGTTTAGAGTGCTACTCATACCAAAATTTTGCAAGGAATTTTTTTTGTTAATGCGCAGTAGACGATTTCATAGACAAACTTCGGAGTAGAGGTTGGAACCGGTTTTAATAATTCGGGTTTATCACGTGAATTTTGTGATATTTTAGAATTTAATCCAATTAAATTTTAATAAATTCTAAAATATCACAAAATTCACGTGATAAACCCGAATTATTAAAACCGGTTCCAACCTCTACTTCGGAGTTATTAGTGATTTTTTATGAAAAATCGTAAAAAGCGCAATTTTTACGTTACACCTGATCCTAAAATTCAATTGGTTTGCGCCTAGTTTGTGCCACAAAAAGTCACATGACTGGAAAATTTTTTGTGGGTGAGCTACGTAGGTTTAAGGATTGCATACTGGTCACGTGGCGACAAAAAAGAGGATCGAACACATGTATGCTATGCCAACGTGATCAAAATGCAAAGAATGTGCACATTATTGTAGTACAACACTCTTTTATGATACACTTTTTTTTTCATATTCTACCAACATCAGCTGAGCGTCGTGGAGCAAGTTGCTGAGCAAGACCACCCACAAGTCAGCAAGCACGTCCGCGAGCAACTCATTTTCATTCTTCTCACATTCTTCTGTTGCATCTTATATTTTCTTTTTCCTTACATCTTATATATTCATTTTTACCCTTAATCCCGTCTTCTTTCCTTTCCCTTTCTTTCCTCCTCTTCTTTTTTTTTTTTTTCTCTTTCTCCTTTTCGTGTTTTTCTCTTTTCTTACCTGTTTTTTTATTTTTCCGTTTCTTTCCCTTTTTCTTACCCGTTTTGTTTGTTTTTTTTTCCATTCTTTACTCTTCCCATTCTTTTTCTTTTCCCATTCTTTTCTCTTTTCCCATTCTTTTCTCTTTTCCCATTCTTTCCTCCTTTCCCAATCTTTTCTTTTTCCATTCCTTCTCTTTTTCTATTCTTTTCTCTTTTCCCATTCTTTCTTTTTCCTTTTCTTTCTCATTTCCTTTTCCTTTCTCATTACACTTCTCATTTCCTTTTCTTTCTTATTCTCTTTCCTTTCCTTTTCTTTCTTTTCACTTTTTCTTTCTCTTTTCGTCTCCTTATTTATTTCCTTTTCTCCTCTTCTTTTCTCTTTTTTTTTTTTTTTTTTCTTTCTCCTTTTCCTTCCCTTTTCATTTCCTCTTTTCATTTCCCTTTTCGTTTCTTTTTCTTTTCTCTCTAAGAAAAATGTCATGTATAGGCACAGGATGGAGTTGGATAGGTAAGGGTCATTTTTTGCACAGGTCAAAGTTCGGATTTGTATAGATATGGCTCGAGTTGGTTTGGATTCGGTGGGCTGTGTGGGACTGTGTGCCTGTGCCAATCGGACTTTAAATGGCTCCGGTTTTGTCAGTTTACTAGTTGAATCGGACGGGACCAGTCTCTTCTTCTTTTCTTTTCCTTTTTTCTCTCTTTCTCTTTTTCATTTCTTCCTCTTTTCCTTACTTTCATTTTTCTCATATTCCATTTTTTTGTTGCATCTTATATATTCTTCTTTTCTTACATCTTATATATTCGTTTTACCCTTAATCCTCTTTTTTCTTTTTTTTTTTTTTTT
>QKWP01002217.1:39093-63616 GCA_003550325.1 Gigaspora rosea
GGTCATTTTGGCACGGGTCAAGGTTCGGATTTGTACGGGTATGGCCCGAGTTGGTTCGGATTTAGTGGACCGTGAGGGACCGTGTGCCCGTGCCAATTGGACTGTAAATGGCACGGGTTTTGTAGCAGTTTACTAGTCGAATCGGCACTGGATTTGGCACGGGTAATGAACGTAAATTCACGTGCCACCGCGATAACTATGTGGATTAATTTTAACTTTTTTTTTTTTTTTTTGGGAGGGCCGCGTGGGATCCTACGAAAGAGCCAGACCAAAGTCAGGCAGCGACGAAAAAAGCACTTATCGTTCCAAAAATCCTTTTCCAACCTTTTATATTCCATCTGTTTCCATCTAATTCCCAGCTAACCATAAATAGTAATTCCATAATGGCTTGTTACATGTGAAGATCCTCGCGATAATAACCTTAGATTGACTTTCGTCATGCTTTAGATTATTATTCTCGCTTGGATCAATTTATTGACATTATGAAAAAACACAGTGGGAGAAAAAAGAGGATCGTTGAGTCGCAAATAGCCTTGCTAAAATCTTTCTATCTCCGGGTTCTAAGTTGGAGTATTTTCATGCAATCGTCAATATTTCCATTTCCACTTGTTAATCTTGTTCTTTATCAAGGTCACATGATAGACACGGCATATTCCATATCCAAATAGATGATTGAGTCGCGATCATGCTTTCTATCGGAGCGAATTTTGGGATCCTTTTGGAACCATCCTAACCCTTTACTCCAATTTCCTTCTATGCAATTCCATAACAATGCTACAGGCCATTTTCCAAATTTCCATTGCATCACCTGCCTCAGCAGGCTTCTTAAATACTTCATACCGATACTTATCGATTTCATAAATAATAACATTATCCAACTCTATACGTTCCGTTAGAATTATTCAGATCTGCTGGTTTTTGACAATATGCGAATGCCTTGTTTATTATCTTTTTCAACTCCTACCCCATGTTCGTAACCCTAACTAATAGCCATTTGGTTCGTTTCATCTCTCAAAAAAAAAAAAATTTTTTTTTTTTTCGGATAGTATACCCGGATTTGAGCAATGCCTACTTTCATACACAAAAGGTATTACATGCACGCTCTGATTTGGCATTTTTCCGGTCTGTGACTTGGGGTTATTCGATGAATGCTTTTTAGAGTGAGCTATGCACGGTTGAACTGACCCGAGATATGCCCCCACGTTGGAAATCTCTGTAAGCTTTAAGTTTGTGTGACTTGGCGTTGGTTGGTGGTTTATCGCCTGTACGATGTAGGTCCGCCGTCCATGTGAACATGTGATATTGTTTTTTTTTTTTTTACACGATTATAAAATGGCAGTTTCAAGGAGGGCTGCGAATTGTTCCTTTTCAGCTGAATTTATGATTGTCAGCTTGCCTTTGTTCTCATGCAACCTTATCGGGGGGACGTCTAAAGCCGTGTCCAATCACGTGTTTTTGATTTTTTAATTAAAGTTAGGGTAAGGGTTAGTTTGGGGGTTAGGGTTAGGGCATGTCTTATAGTAAAATTGTCCTCCCGACATTTTTTATTAGTGCACCTCGATGGGTTTAGACTGTTGTTTCTTGTATTTTTTGCGACTTTCGCTTTTTTTTCGCTGTTTTGGTCTGCTGATCCGTGTCGATCAAAATAAACAATCCTATTGGCTCTATGTCATGTGATGGACACGGCTTTAGACGACCCCTTATCGGGTTAGTCACTGCCGTAAACGGGGGTCGTCTAAAGCCAGGTGCGTTCACGTGATATAAAGCCAATCAAATCGTAAAATTTGATCTGTACGGATCAGCCCGACGAGACAAAAACAAAGAAAAAAGTGAAAAACGCCGAAAATACAAAAAACGAGTGTCTAAACCTGTATAGGAACATTAATAAAAAATGTCGGGAAGACAATTTTACTTATAAGTCAAGCCCTAACCCTAACCCCTAACTAACCCTTACCTAATTTTAATTAAATAATCAAAAACATATAAACGCACCTGGCTTTAGCCATCCCCCGTAAACGGAAATTAGTTAATTCATAGTCGCCTAAGTTTGATTATGCAGACTCAGCCCCGAATTTGATCATTCGGGGTCGTTCTTGTTTCTGTCACTCTTCTCACGGTGTTACCCATAAAATTTTTTCTCTTTTTTTTTTTTTTTTTCTATTGACTTAAACGATTCGAACGATTCCAAATTTTACCTCTTCCATTTGTAAATCATCTCGACTAATAAACGACTAATGCATTTCTCCTCTTTTCTCTTTCTCTTTTTTTTCCAGAATCAAAATCCTATTCGGATATTTTACCATAATATCATTGCAGCATTTTTTGTAATTTTTTTTTTTTTTGCTCGTTCTCGAAACTCCGCCATATTTGCCAATTCATTACTTATGTATAAAGATCTGTATCTTGACAATTGCTGAATGCTTTTGACTAGTTTAGCATTTGGTGATTAAGCAATTTTAATGACTATATTAAGTCTTCTTTGTTAACAAGAAGTCCAAGATTATCATTAGAAAGTTTTTCATAAATTTATTTATTTATTTTTTTTTTTTTTTTCTTTTCGAATGCATGTAAAACTTAGTCCATATTTTGTGTTAAATCTGTTCAGTTAAATGAGGCTCCTACAATACGAATGAGCCAGACCAAAGTCAGGCAGCAACGCGACGAAAAAAGCACTTATCGTTCCAAAAATCCTTTCCCAACCTTT
Organism: Gigaspora rosea; assembly: GCA_003550325.1. Lineage (NCBI taxonomy): Eukaryota > Fungi > Glomeromycota > Glomeromycetes > Diversisporales > Gigasporaceae > Gigaspora > Gigaspora rosea. The sequence goes on from QKWP01002217.1 coordinate 41,798, forward strand.
TATATTCCATCTATTTCCATCTAATTCCCAACTAACCATAAATAGTAATTCCATAATGGCTTGTTACATGTGAAGATCCTCGCGATAATAACCTTAGCATGACTTTCGTCATGCTTAGGTTATTCGGATTTAAGACCAACCATATTAGATTTTAAGTCTGAAATGACTATTTTCTGCAATGATGAAAGGTTTATCATCATGTATTCACCTAGCGAATCCTTGATGAAACTTTGGCAATTGAAGAATCTCTTGACAATAAATTCGACGAATAAAATGTTTTCAGCGAACTTTTTTTATAACGAATTCTGGTTATGCAGATTTTTCATTATACAGGTAAATCTATTAATTTTCTAAATTCTCAGTATTTTTAATTGATCAGTTCGTTATAAAAAAAAAAAATTTGTTCAAAAACAAACACATGTGCTGAGTAATTCAGATAAGTGTATTAGGAAAAAAAAATGGACAGATAAGATAATTCAAATAAAAAAAATTAACATTACATAGAATAATTTGAATCATTATAAAAAAAGCATAAAAATTATGCCTTATCATTCAGTATAGACTTGTGTTTGTCATAAGGTTCGCCATTTATCAATTTGTTCAAAAATTGCTTGATAACATTAAATGTATCTGAAAAATCTCAGAAATCATTTCGTAAATTAATAAAAACTCATATTGTCGCATAATAATATGTGTATACGTTATCAAATGTAGTCAGTATCGTATTGTATTTGAAATTAAATTGATAGTTTAAGGTTTATTCCTTTCTAAATTTATAAATTAGATCTTAACAAATTATCATGTACCTACGATCTTTATACTCGCATATTTACAAATGAGAAGTATAAATGCATTGATCAATAATTTTTATTCTCATTAAGTCAACTAGAATTAAATTCCGATCTTATCAATTAGAAATATTATACTAGCGATCAATTAAAATTAAAAGGTATTTGTAACGAAAACTTTCTGTTATCATGAAACAATTTATATTAACTAAAAAGCTATTTACTGTTTACTGAATAGTCTAAATTTTACCCTTGCAAAAAAACATTACATTGTTATTTTTTATTACTTAATAAATGACAATAACATAATACGGCAAATATAATAAAGCGATCATTCAAATATGGATCCAGAAAAAAAGTTAAATAGTAAAACTTTTTTAATTAGTTTATTATTTCGATCAGAAAACTTTTTTTTTACACTGACTTATCAAAACTTTATTACTAAAGTAAACAGAATTATTGCTCAAATATATTTGTTATTAATCTTATCGACATACTAATATATTGCTATTAAATACTTAAGCACTATTTTATTTTGATTGATCATAGCAATTGTACGTCATATATAATTATTAGCAGATTACAGTATGGGTAATACTGAGCAAATTTCAATATCATCTTTCATGTTATTGATTTTTATCTAAAATCTTATAAGAATAGCTAAAAGTTTCACTTCTAGGTTGATACTGTGCTTGAGAATACGATCTGTTTGATCTCTAACAATTAATATCGATATTATTTTTTAAAATCGTTCATATTAACTTTGAACACCGTTTGACAAAGTATTTCAAGAGTCTAGTTTTCGATTATGGTAAGCCAAAATTATAACTCATTTATAATAACGCAAACAATTGAAGCATATTTTGATCAGTCTGACGAAGCAACGATGAAGAAAAAGAGAAACAGCTATCTAAAAAATTTTTCTTGTAATTAGAAGCGCAGTCATATTATTATCCTCCGTTATAATTCTTCGCTAAATTGGAAATCTTTTATTCTTTTAATTTTTTTTATAATTGTTAGGACTTTTTAAATTCTTTTTTTTTACTGTAAGAAACAATGACATAAACAAATGGTTGAACACATTGCGACTTTGAATGCTGAATCAATAGCCAAAACTTAATACAAATGTAAAGAAATTTAACATAAAATTGTAAAATTTTGTAAATTCAAATCTATAACAAACCAAATTATTCTAATATATGCCTCACACACTTTCCATACTGAATTTAAAATTTAAAATAATGAAATAAGCACTGCAATAAAAATTAGAGCAGACACATAGAAACTAAGAAAGCTCATGCAGTATACGAAAAAATAATACTATTAAAAAAAGGATATTTATAACCAGCCCATACTTTGTGAACTATATCAACAACCGTCTAATCCTAATCTTTAAGATGGAAATGCAAATTCTTCATTTTTTTTTAACTATACATACTAATGTTTATCACCGTCAGTCAGAAACTAAATTTCCGTACAATACTATCTTATACGTAGCGAAGTTCACTTTGTTTTTATTTTTTATAAATATAAGTAGTACAAACAGACAATACAATTGAGAAAGAAATAAAATATTGTATAATAATTATCTTGCATAAGTCGCGTCAGATCAAAATAAAAGATAAATGAGATCGAATATCATGCCGAGATTATCAGTTATGCTATCAAAATTCGACTTGGATCTATTAAAAATATCAAGAAAGCAAGTTTATCCATAAACTCACCCTAATCACCCTAACGTCAAACTTTAAATCTGCTTGATTTAAAATTTAATTAATAAAAAATAGAAAACATGACGTGATTATGGTATATAATATTTGTAATACAGTATTATTGATACAGTATCGGATAGCAAAAGCATCCAATATTTTTTCTGATGTGTCAAATTTAAGATTATATAATAAATTATGCTTAGTCAAATTTCATATAATTAATTTTTAATTGATGTGTGTAAATAATTTTTTTTTTTTCATAACACAGGTAAATTTCAAATGTTATAAATAAAACAAATCTGTAAAAGGGATTTTTGCCAAATAATTCGTTCTTGAGCTATACCACTTTTTATTATAATTTATGCATAAATTTTGAATTTTTTTTTTTTTGCAGTTCGATACTTTGCAATGCTAATCCAATAAAAATCACTAGTATGTTCAAAAAAAAAATTTCTCTCGAAATTAGTATGCCTGTCCATGACTGATCCATAAAAAGTAAAAGTTAAAAATCTTACTGTCAGAAATAATTCAATTCTTCTAATAATCAATTATCCTCTTGTTTTATTCTTTTTATATTCAATAACTATATTTTTTATTTTGAAGAAGGAAGAGATCCAAATTCAGCTATATATTTCATGCACTTCCAAAAACACACCTATACAACCGACTCTAAGAAGTTTCTGATTATTGACAGAAATGACAAGACTAAGAACACCATGTATATGTTGATGGTGATAGAAAAGGTATGCATAAAATGAGATTTGTCAATTATATAAATGAAATTCCGTAATTTTAGTTCATAAATATTTGTTCATTTCGAAAAAGAATCTATTGCAAAAAATCTAAAAAATGTTGCAATGAAGGATGAATAATCCACATTAGCAAACCCTGATAATTAAATTTAAATGCCGCAATTTTCTTTATTAGCATGTATAAATGTATGAAAAATTTTGTTGATAGGATATGAATAACAAATGCATTTATATCTTGAATGTGAACGAGATATAACAAACATACGAAACATGAGAATATGCAAATGAATTCAAAAAAAATTCTTATTTAACCTTTCTGCTAGGAAACTATTGTGCTAAAATGTGTGTTACTATGTTGTTGAATTAATTATTAACCATTTTTAGTTTTGTCGTACGCTTTAAATGTTTGTAATTAAAATTTTAAGCTAGAAAATTAACTTTATTTTGAGTAATATAGAAATATGATGAGCACAAATTTAGTCAATATCTCAATTTTTTACTAGGGTAAACCCTTGTTGTATTTTAATTAAAAATGCTCCTCTCGTAATTTTACACCTTACGCCAACTCTAATTCTAACCCTAACTTTAATTATAACTTTTATTTTCATTTCTGACATTTTACTTATTTGGCTATTTAACACATTCTTGTAAATTTTATTTAAAATTATATTTATGTATAAATTATGTTATGTAAGTCTACATTGGGTTTACAGATCTATGTAATTTTTAAATATAATTTATATAAAATTTCTACATAGATTTATGTAAGTGATGTGATTTTCAATTAATTCATTCAAATGATATTATTCATTGTGATTTATATAGTGGAATATCAATATATTCCAAAATAATTTACCTAATCTATATTGGTAATTTAGGCATGAGATCAACTATTAAAGGCAAAATATCGTGTCATGAAGATCCAGAAAAACGACATCAAATCTAGGAATACGTCAAGCCATTTTAAATTGCTGAATTTTAAAATCAGAAGAAGAAATGGTGATTGAAATTAATACCTTAAATAGTTTGGATAATTGTACGATTTATGCTAGCAAGTCTATTAGATATTGACCAACAATCCACCAAAATATACAAAATTGCTTCTTGAAATTATGCGTAAATACTAATACAGAATATGTTTATTTGTATGGATACAAAAAGTTTAATATATCTTACATTTTATTGATTACTTTAAACACAATATAAGTTTATAAAAAGAAAAAATAACTAGTTAATGTACTTAATCAACAGATTTATTTATAATTACAATCCACTGAAATTCATACAAAATTCGATCGTTGTGACCTTTTATATTCTAGACATTTTTTATATACAAAAAACATGCAAAATATTATTGAACAATTTATTTGTTTCATAATTAACTATTTCAGAAATTAATATCTGCTTGCAATTGTCAAATAAAAGAAAAGAATATAAATACCGAAATAACGACCATGGGCGTTATTTCGAGATTCGGCCCGAATTAAGCTTAATTTAGGCCGGAATTTGTAATTTCGCCACTGCGTGTTATTTATTTGTTTATGCAAATAAAGGGTTCGCAACTTGATTTTATATACAAATAGATAACATAAAAATAGTATGTTTATTATAACAAAATACATGAAATGTCAGAAATATTTCATAAGCTAGTTGAATCTAAATTATGGAAAATTTGTAAATTTGCATGCTGGGAGAAAACAATATCGCTTGGATTTCAGATTCGAATATTTCGGGTTCACACAAAACATTATAGGCTTATTTTAAATCACAATCTCACATACACTTAATATAATATTTAAACATAACTTATATTAATTTAAATAAAATTCCAAGTATATAAAATTAATAATTATCAGGAATTTTTACAAATCCGATTCCTTGGCTTATTACTTGACTTATTTTCAATTGTTCTAGCATTTTTGCAATTTCACCTGTGTTGATTAGCTTACTTGTGTACATATGATCAGGATGTTGTTGTTTAATAATTGGTAAGGATTTGAATATTTCGTCTGATTTTAAAAATTGCATCTTAATTTCGTCTATATATTCAGAATTACTATAACTTTCGATCCAATTCTCAATTTTACTCAAGACAATCTTAGCATTGGGTCGTTTTTCAGGATCTAAGTTTATACATTGCTTAACTAATTCAGTATAACAATTAGGTGTTCCAGGTGAAAATTCAGGACACATTCCACGACAAATTTTTATTGCAAGCTCACTATCAAACTGATAACCATCAAAAGGTCTTTGTCCAGTTGATATTTCCCACAGAATTATTCCGAGACTGTATATATCTGCAGCTTGTGTGAATGGATTTCTTTGCAGAACCTCAGGTGCAACGTAAGATAACACACCGGCGATGTTTTCATTATCATCTTTTATTAACGATGTTAAACCTAAATCCGCGATATATGCATTATCTACATCATCCTGTAAGATATTACCACTATGCAAATCTTTATGAACGTATTCTGCAGAATGTATTGTTGTGAGATCATAGACTATGCATTGTATCAGTTTTAGTTTTTTCTCCCAATTCATTCGAGTTACAGAATTAAGATTATTTCGTAATGAACCAATAAATGCATACTCTAAAAACAGAATATATTTTCAGTTTTCGCTTTTTGAAATACCATAACACCTCAAGAATGAGGGATTATCAGCTCCGATTTTCATGTATGCACTTAATTCATTAAAATATTCATCGTTATAAAATTCTTTTAAAGCAACAGCAAATCCAGGAGTGCTACCATTTTTTATTTTTGGTTCAAATTTTGCTTTAAAAATTTTTGCAAATCCTCCATTTCCAACTTCTTCAATAGATTTAAGATTTTTGTATGGAATCCATGATAATTGGTTTTTATTATTATCTAGCATTTTTTTAACGTCATTATCGTCATTTATAATTTCGTTATCTATTATGAATTCATAATATTTTTTGAACCAATAATTAGCCTTTTGTATATCTCTTTTAATTCCTTTACCATTTCGATAACAAAAACCAGTCATAAATGTTCCATTGAAATGACCTAATTCTGCAGATTTTTGATAATAAATAAATGCCTTATGTACATCTTTTTCAACTCCATCTCCATAATGGTAACAATTACCAACACAATAAGTTCCTTTAGCGTGTCCCATCTCTGCAGATTTTTGATAATAAATGAATGCTTTACGATAATCCTTTTCAACTCCAATTCCATAATCAAAACAATATCCGACATTATTTGTTCCATCAGCGTCTCCCATCTCTGCAGATTTTTGATAATATATGAATGCCTTATGTTCATCCTTTTCAGCTCCAATTCCATTTCGATAACAATATCAAACATTATTCATTCCACTAGCATTTCCCATCTCTGCAGATTTTTGATAGTAAATGAATGCCTTATGCTCATCTTTTTCAACTCCAATTCCATTTTCATAGCACCACCCAACTTCTCTTGTTCCATCAGCGTCTCCCATCTCTGCAGATTTTTGATAATAAATGAATGCCTTATGTTCATCCTTTTCAACTCCAATTCCATCTCGATAACAATATCCAACATTATATGTTCCATCAGCGTCTCCCATCTCTGCAGATTTTTGGTAATAAATGAATGCCATGTGCTCATCCTTTTCAACTCCAGTTCCATTGTCATAACATACGCCAACATTAAATATTCCCTTAACATTACCCATCTCTGCAGATTTTTGATAATAAATGAATGCTTTATGTTCATCCTTTTCAACCCCTATACCATGTAGATAATTGTATCCAAGGTTACAAAGGCTCAGATGATTCGATTCTTTATGATTTATCGAAATATTATGATCCATTTTACTTTTAAATATAAAAAAGCGGAAATCTGGTTTAATCATTTAAATCATTAAATGCAGAGCACTACTATTTTAGAGTTTGTATCACTACAACTTATTACGTACGGTGCAGGAAACCTAAAAACCTCAATATTTCTATGTATATGATACATAAACCAGCAGCACATCAAAAATAAATTACCTAAATTATCGATCTCAATAAGCGGAGGGTCTAGAACTCTCAATTTCTTGCATAAAAACAATAAGCAAAGAACAATATGTACGTAATAGCATGCTACTGAGAATGACAAATTAGTTTATCTTCAATGAATTAGTTAACCTTTATTCTATATATAGTGATTGAAGTTTTTGGATTTCCCGCACCGTACGTACGTACGTATGTAACATCAACCGAATTTTCGACACCCTAAAACTTTAATTTGGGGGTTATCACTTAGATTTCAAAAGTTGATTTTTCGTTACTCAATTTTCCGTTTTTTGATTGTTTTAATAAATTCCGGATCATGAATTGAGAGTTATAAATCGGAATTCGCTTTATGTAAAAATCTTTTAAAAATGATACACCTGCATTACGTAAAACTACAGTAATTTATTAAATTTTCCGTCAAGTTACTAGATTTTGCTCGGCCTTTTATCTTAATGCTAGTCAAAACTATCTATTATACTATCGTATTTATATAAGTTAACGTTGCGCTTACATATTTTCGTTTTGTCATATTCACAACCATATTCGATTTTAAAGCCTGACATAACTATTTCCTGCAATGATGAAAGGTTCATCATCATGGATTCACCTAGCAAATCCTTGACGAGACTTTGGCAATTGAAGAATCTCTTGACAATAAATTCGACGAATAAAATGTAAACTTCCAGTTAACTCTTTCAGCGAACTTTTTTTATAACGAATTCTGGATATGCTGATATTAATTCTCTAAATTATTAGTTTTTTTTTTTTTTGATTGATAACGAACTTTTCACTACTAGCCATCAGTTTGTAATAAAAAACGTCATTTGTCCAAAAACAAGCACATATTCTAAGTAATGTCACATAAGTGTATTAGAAAAAGAAATGGATAGATCAGATAATGCAAATAAAAAAATAATATTACATAGAATAATTTGAATCATTATAAAAAAAGCATAAAAGTTATGCCTTATCATTCGGTATAGACTTGTGTTTGTCATAAGGTTCGCCATTTATCAAATTGTTCAAAAATTGATTGATAACATTAACTGTAACTGAGAAATCTCATAGAAATCATTTATTAGATGAATAAAAACTCATTTTGTCGCACAATAATATGTGTATACTCTATCAAATGTAATCAGTATCGTATTTTATTTGAAATTAAATGATATTTTAAGTTTTTTAAATTTATTATAAATTGGATCTTAACAAATTATCGAGTACGTTTATATTCGCATATTTACAAATGAGAGATACTAGAGTGTTTCAGAGGCAACTTATTAAAAATAAATGGAGTTCGAAAAGCCCTGTTACTGTTTTGAAATTTCGTAAACAGAAAAAGAAATAGGAGTTATCCGGAATATAATAAGAATCTTTTTTTGATAGGATTTCGAAAGAAAATGTACGATCGTAAAAGAATTTATTATTATATAAATATGCTTACAAATAAAAATAGATAGAGTTATAAATACGTCACAGATTTAATTCAAAATCAGAAATTTGAGCCTTAAGTCTGAAACTCCATTAATTCTATCACCATATAAAAAAAATAAAAATAGAATTAATAAATTACTTATTTCAAACAAGCACATCACTAACTTTATTCGAAATCAGATATTTAATTATTTATATAATTATTTATTCTGAATAATCCTATTAGAAGCTTATGATAAAGGCAATGTTCAATAATTTTTATTCTCATTAAGTCAACTAGAATTATAAAGATAATTATAATAGTAAATTCCGATCTTATCGATTAGAAATATTATGCTAGCGATCAATTAAAATTAAAAAGTATTTGTAACGAAAACTTTCTGTTATCACGAAGCAATTTATAATGACTAAAAAGTTATTTATACTGAATAATCTAAATTTTATCCTTGTAAAAGTGGTTACGGATTATTTGTTTATCATTACAAGAAACTTTAGACTAATATCCTGCTTGGAAAGATTATATCCTCGACTTCAAAGGAGCCTTAAACATTACGTTGCTATTTTTTATTACTCATAAATGACAAATAACGTTATATACAAATATAATACATCAAATATAATAAAGCGATCATTTTAAATATGAATTCAGAAAAAAGTTAAATAGTGAAACTTTTTTAATGTGTTTATTTTTTCGATCAGAAAATTTTTTTTTACACAGACTTATCAAAACTTTATTTTTAAAGTAAACAGAATTATTGCTCAAATATTTTTGTTATTAACATACTAATATTTAAGAACCACCGAGATCTTTATTTTGATTATCATAGCAATTGTGCAAATTTCAATATCATCTTTTATATTATGGTTTTTATCTAAAATCTCATGAGAATAGCTAAAGATTCACATATAAGTTGTTACTGTACTTAAGAATATCATAAAATTGATTTGTTTGATCTCAAACTATTAATATCGGTATTATTTTTTAAAATCATTCATATTTATAATCAACTATACTTTGAACGCCTTTAACAAAGTATTTCAAGCGTCAAGTTACAATGTACAAAATAGTCTGGTTTTTCAATTATGATAAACCAAATTATGAATCATTAATAATAACGCAAACAATTGAAGCCTTATGATTTTTGTAGTGAATTTTATTTGCATTGAAGCAAAAGCAAAAATATAGGTAGCAGCTGTCTAAAATATGTTATGACAATTAGCGACGCAGTATTATTATCCGACATTATAATTCTTCGTTTAAATTTCTTTATAGTGGTTAGAGCATTTTAAATTCTTTTTTTTTTTTCTTACTGTAAGAAACAATGAACATAAATAAATAGTCGAACACATTGCAACAGCAAAGCTTTTGCGACTTTGAATGCTGAATCAATAACAAAAAACTTAATACAAATGTAAAGAAATTTAACATCTAATTGTAAAATTTTGTAAATCCAAATCTATAACAAACCGCACACATTTTCCATACCGAATATAAAATTTAAAATAATGAAATCAGCACGGCAACAAAAATTAGAGCCGAAACTAAGATAGTTCATGTAGTTATTTATTAAAAAAAAGGATACTATAATCAGTCCATAATCTGACATGAAAAGGGACTATATCAACAATCATCTAATCCAAACCTTTAAGATGGAAATGCTAAATTCTTAATCTATACATATTAATGTGTATCTGCTTTCCGTACAATACTGTCTTATACGTAGAGAAGCTTTATTTTTATATTTTGTAAATATAAGTACAGTAGTATGAACAAAAAAATACAAATAAGAAATAATAATATCGTATAATAATTATATTGCATAAGTCGTGACAGATCAAAATAACAGGTATGCTATCAAAGTCCGACTTGGATCTATTAAAAATATCGAGAAAACAAGTTTACCCATAAACTCACCCTAACCTCTACCTTTAAATCATGCTTGACTTAAATTTAAATAAAACTGCATGATCACAATGGATAAAAATTTAATGATCCCAAAAAATAGAAAACCAAAATCATGGGCAGACTTCGACATGACGCAGTTATGATATACTATTAATATTGTAATATTATTGATGCAGNTTTTACCTGATTTCGTTCCACCATATGATACATATTACTGCGTTCTCAGAATAACACAAATACCAAATCTGGTGTTACGATCGGTTGGGAGAGCTTGATGAAATTGGGCCGGTTTAGTTCGATCGTGAACAAATTGTGATTAAGGTTAATGGTTTAAAACGATAACTAACACACATAATTACGGAATAAGGGTCCTCTTTATTAATATGAATCAATACATTGGATTATTGCAGAAATACTATGCTAAAACCAAACCCTTATATATTTTTAATTCGTATGGGAGCTTTAATCACTCGTTTGGAGTTTAAATCTCCAAACGGATCTAATCTCCAAATGAGTAATTGATCACCCGTCTGGAGATTTGATTACCAGTTTGGAGATTTGATCACCCGTTTGGGGCTTTGATCACCCGTTTGGAGATTCAATCACCCGACTATGCCACAAAATTTGCCAAAATAAGAAATAAATGACGATAAAATAACAATCTAACTAAAAATAGAAAAAGTTGAACATAAAAACACCGGTATGCTCATAACGAACAGTAGAAGTATGTTACACTAGCACAGCGCATTGACATGTGAAATGATAGCCTTTTAACGCCAAATCAAATGCAAGATTTTGCGAACTATCATTCTAGATGGAAGGTAACCATACACTCCGTCAATTTGCATGACTGCGTTCCTGGTACTTTGAACTCCCTAACAAAGTATTTCAAGAGTCTAGTTACAATATACAAAATAGTAAAGGTTTTCAGTTATGGTAAGTCAAAATCATAATTCATTGATAATAACGCAAACAATTGAAGCCTTATGGTTTTTTATTTACATTGATCAGTCTGATGAAGCAAAAGCAAAAAATATAAGTAACAACTATCTAAAAAATGTTCTAATAATCAGCGACGCAGTCGTATTATTATCCGACTTTATAATTCTTCGTTTAAAATTTCTTTATAGTGGTTAGAGCTTTTTAAATTCTTTTTTTTTTTTCTTACTGTAAGAAGCAATGAACATAAACAAACAGTTGAACACATTGCAAAGGCAAAGCTTTTGCGACTTTGAATGCTGAATCAATAACAAAAAAACTTAATGCAAATGTAAAGAAATTTAACATCAAAATTGTAAAATTTATGTAAATCCAACAAACCGCGCACTTTTTCCATACCGAATATAAAATTTAAAATAATGAAACCAGCACGGCAACAAAAATTAGAGCAGATAAGATAGTCATGTATAGTGATTGTACCCGGGTAGTAATTTATCCGGATATCCGGGTAATTTAATGGTAACCGGGTAGAGGTTTTCCCAACGGGTACAATCTCTAGTCATGTAGTTTATTCTATTAAAAAAAGGTACTATAACCAGTCCATAATTTGACATGAAAAGGAACTATATCAACAATCATCTAATCCAAACCTTTAAGATGGAAATGCTAAATTCTTCATCCATACCTGCATTTCCGAACAATACAGAGAAGTTTTATTTTATTTTTTGTAAATATAAGTACAGTAGTACGAACAAAAAATACAAATAAGAAAGAAATAAAATATCGTATAATAATTATATTGCATAAGTCGCGTCAGATCAAAATAACAGGTATGCTATCAAAACCCGACTTGGATCTATTAAAATATCGATAAAACAAGTTTACCCATAGGCTCACCCTAACCTCTACCTTTAAATCATGCTTGACTTAAATTTAAATAAAACTGTATGATCACAATGGATAAAAATTTAATAAGATCCCAAAAAATAGAAAAACAAAATCATGGGTAGACTTCGACATAACGCAGTTATGATATACTTATAATATTGTAATATTATTGATGTAGTACCGAATAGAAAAACATCCATCATTTTTTCAAAAATTTCATATTTAAGATTATATAATCCCTAGAATAGTAACAAAATTTCTCATTAACTCGTTATAATTTTAATAAATTATCTTAGCTTTAACCACATATTTGCGATCACTGTAGTGTTCAGATCTTTTGAAATTTATTTCCACGATATTAATAACTTACATTAAATGGAAGTAATTGGTAGCTGGGTGCGTAGTTAGTTGCGTAATGCTAATTTCACAACGCTAATTTTTATTTAGTATAACGCTAATTTTTTAGCATAACGCGAATTTTCAACGTCACGCTAAGATTCCAGTATAACGTTTAATTTTTAGCGTATCGCTAGAAATTCTGCGTAATGCTCTAAAGATTTGAAAGGTACAGTATATAACCACCGGAAATTTAATAAAGTCAAATCGAAGCTCCACATCCACCTTCCCTTCAATTATAAAGCATAAAAGTATTATACTTATCTGAGTTTTTCCTTGAATATGACTTTAACTTTAATAAGCTCTGCGAGACTTAATTCAACGGATTGAATTGACTTGTAACTTCGCCTCAGCTTATAAAGACTCGAATTCTTCGTACACGATTAGAACTGAATTAGCCCAATTATCTTTATTTCGTATTGCTCTCCCAATTAACCGACGTAATGATGCAATCATGTAAAGAATATAAACCCGATATGTAAAGCGTAAAATAAGGTGGGGTCTTTTAGTAACCAAGAGCTTTTGAATTAAGAACTATTGTGCAAAGCACATATTGATTAAGGCAAGTATTCTATCGAAACAGATTTCGGTATATATCGTTTAACCGCGACACTTTTTTTTGGTACGTTAAATAATAAATGACAATAGAATCTTTATTAATTTAGCTTCAAATTAGTTGGGCTACTAATATAATACGTTATTTAAATCTTAGTCAAAGATTCTTTTGTTTAATCCTAAATAAAAAAAAACTTAATCGATTTTGATTATTTTATTTATTTGCAACAGTCAGGAATGCACCATTTCCATATCATAACTGTTCACTTAATATCATGCCTCTCTTTAATACAACGAATATAAACCGAAGCATAATTGTACATCTATTTTACACACTTATTTAAATAGGAACTGCCAAAAAAACAAATTTTTATCATTTCAAATGCATATGAATTTACTTGACTGATTTAAAATTTTATGTTGCACAATTCAAATTTTAGTGCGACTGTAATATTATAAATAATAGATTGTTTTTTATTTGGCATTAATTTTAATTTCAAATATATATCATAGAGATTTAGTTTGATTCAACAAAGTTTCATTTTAATCACAGATATTATAATGAATGGAATAATTCAATTCAAATTGCATCATATAAGGATGAAAAGAAGGCATGGCATTTAAGTAGTATTTGCCGACGGTGGAAATTCTTGTGGACAATGCTACATTGGATCGTGTTACAAACATGGTATAGGCACAGATTAGAATGAGAAGAAATCACTTGAATGGCATTTGATCTGCTAAAGGTGATAATTCCGATGAACTATTAAATTTTGGATTTTGCTACAAAGAGGTATAGGTACAAATAAGGATCAAAAAAAAAGCATTTTTATGATGTTTGTAAATTTGTTGAAAATGGCAGTTTTTAATGACGGATTAATCTGGGTTTTGTTATCGATATGGTATAGGCACAGAGATGGATGAAAAAAAAGGCATTTGAATGGTATTTAAATTTACTGAAGGCGATAATTCTCAAAGACAAGATAAAGAAATCTTGGACTGCGTTATTTACATGGATGAAGCACAGATAAAAATGAAAAAAAGGCATTTGAGTGGTACCATATTTACATTATTTCAGAGAATCATTTTACAAATTTGGGTTACGTAAAAACCCTCTTTTTATTAATGCAAGGTTTTCACTTGCTGCACTCACATTTTTGTTAAATGGCGTATATATATTTTAGGGATATACTATTTTTGGATGTTCATGGGCGGTAAAAAAAAATAAAAATAATTTACTAAAAATGGTATTTTGAAATAACGCGAATGTGCGTTATTACGCGAAAATAGCATTTAAAATCTGCTGAAGGTAGTAATAATGATGGATTATGTAATCTTGGATGGTGTTACATATGCACAACTAAAATTGAAGAAAAAGCATTTGAGTGATATTTGAAATGAATTCAAATGGATAGTATTATATACTGTATTATAATGGCATAGATACAGCCAAAAAAAAAGAAGGTATTTAAATAGTATTTGAAATCTGCTAAAGGTGGTGATTTTGCTGCACAATATAATATTGGAACTTACTATAAGAATAGAAGAGGTACTAATAAGAATAAAAGAAGGCATTTGAAAGGTGTTTGAAATCAGCTGAAAATGGTTGTTACAGTAGACAATATAATATTGTCTCATGCTATCGAAATGGCTATTGTACATCGTCCAGAATAGATTCAAAAGGCCAAGAATTTTAATTTTCAAAAAACGATTGAATATGAACTTCATGATGATTTAATAAGACAATTTTATTAAGAAAAAAATTCCGATACATGATTAAGATGTATGAAAATTACTTTTACAGTAATTTGAAAAAATCGCAATAATTTTTCGCATGTATCTAGAAATCCCACATTTTTCAATGTCATAGAGTATCAAAAGTTGAAAAACGAGTTTTTATTGTAATAAACGGGATTTTTACGTGAGAATCTTTATAAAATAGCATAAATGAAATGGAAGCAAAAATTAAATTGCTATACTTTGATTTTCAATAAATTCATTCGAATGATATTATTCATTGTGATTTACATATTGGAAATATCGCCTAATGCTATATTGGTGATTTAAGATTTGCTACAGTAATGGCATGAGACAAACTATTAAAGGCACAATGCCGTGTCATGAAGATCCAGAAAAACGACATCAAATCTAGGAATATGTCAAGCCATTCAAGCCATTTTAAATTGCTGAATTTTAAAATCAGAAGAAGAAATGGCGATTGAAAATAATATCTTAAATAGTTTAAATAATAATACGATCATGCTAGCAAGTCTATTAATTATATTGACCACCAATCCACAAAAATATACAAAATTGCTTCTGTGGAAATTATGCATAAATACTAATACAGAATATGCTTATTTGTATGAATACAAGAAGTATTGAGCCATTTCACATTTTATTGATTACTTTAAACATAATATAAGAAAAAATAACTAGTTAATGTACTTAAACAACAGATTCATTCATAATTACAATCCGCTGAAATTCATACAAGATTCGATCCGTTGTGACCTTTTATATTCCTGTATTCTAGACATTTTTAGATACAAAAAAAAACATAAAAATTTATTGAACAATTTATTAGAATATTTCATAATTAACTATTTCAAAAATAAGTATCTGCTTGCAATTGTCAAATAAAAAAAAAGAATATAAATACTGTAAAAAAATAACGACCATGGGCGTTATTTCGAGATTCGGCCCGAATTAAGCTTAATTTGGCCGGAATTTGTAATTTCGCCACTGCGTGTTATTAATTTGTTATGCAAATAAAGAGTTCTCAACTTGATTTTATATACAAATAGATAACATAAAAATTGTATGTTTATTATAACAAAATGTTAGAAATATTTCATAAGCTAGTTGAATCTAAATTATTGAAATTAACATGCTGGGCGAATACAATATCGCTTGGATTTCATATTCGAAATATTTCGGTTTCACATAAAACATTATATAGGTTTATTTTAAATCATAATCTCACATACACATAACATCATATTTAAACATAACTTATATTAATTTAAATAAAATTCTTAGTATATAAAATTAATAATTATCAGGAATTTTTACAAATCTGATTCCTTGGCTTATTACTTGACTTATTTTCAATTGTTCTAGCATTTTTGCAATTTCACCTGTGTTGATTAGCTTACTTGTGTACATATGATGAGGATGTTGTTGTTTAATAATTGGTAAGGATTTGGTGATTTCGTCTGATTTTAAAAATTGCATCTTAATTTCGTCTATATATTCTGAATTACTATAACTTTCGATCCAATTCTCAATTTTACTCAAGACAGTCTTAGCATTGGGTCGTTTTTCAGGATCTAAGTTTATACATTGCTTAACTAATTCAATATAAAAATTAGGAGTCCCAGGTGAAAATTCAGGACACAATCCACGACAAATTTTTATTGCAAGCTCATTATCAAACTGATGACCATCAAAAGGTCTTTGTCCAGTTGAGAATTATTCCGAGACTGTATATATCTGCAGCTTGTGTGAATGGATTTCTTTGCAGAACCTCAGGTGCAACGTAAGGTAACACTCCGGCGATGTTTTCATTATCATCTTTTATTAACGATGTTAAACCTAAATCCGCGATATATGCATTATCTACATCATCCTGTAAGATATTACCACTATGCAAATCTTTATGAACGTATTCTGCAGAATGTATTGTTGTGAGATCATAGACTATGCATTGTATCAGTTTTAGTTTTTCCTACCAATTCATTCGAGTTACAGAATTAAGATTATTTCGTAATGAACCCATTAGTGCATACTCTAAAACCAGAATATATTTTCCGTTTTCGCTTTTTGAAATACCATAACACCTCAAGAATGAGGGATTATCAGCTCCGATTTTCATGTATGCACTTAATTCATTAAAATATTCATCGTTATAAAATTCTTTTAAAGCAACAGTAAATTCAGAAGTGCTACCATTTTTTATTTTTGGTTTAAATTCTGCTTTATAAATTTTTGCAAATCCTCCATTTCCAACTTCTTCAATAAATTTAAGATTTTTGTATGGAATCCATGATAATTGGTATTGATTATTATCTAGCATTTTTTTAACGTCATTATCGTCATTTATAATTTCGTTATCTATTATGAATTCATAATATTTTTTGAACCAATAATTAACCTTTTGTATATCTCTTTTAATTCCTTTACAATTTCGATAACAAAGACCAGTCATAAATGTTCCATTGAAATGACCTAATTCTGCAGATTTTTGATAATAAATGAATGCCTTATGTTCATCTTTTTCAACTCCATTTCCATAATGATAACAGTTACCAAGTGCAAATATTCCATCAGCGTCCCCCATACCTGCAGATCTTTGATAATAAATGAATGCCTTATGTTCATCTTTTTCAATTCCAATTCCATTATCATAACAATTTCCAACATTATAGGTTCCAAGAGCGTCTCCCATCTCTACAGATTTTTGATAATAAATGAATGCCTTATGCTCATCCTTTTCAACTCCAATTCCATCTCGATAACAATACCCAACTTGAAATATTCCGTCAGCGTCTCCCATCTCTGCAGATTTTTGATAATAAATGAATGCCTTATGTTCATCTTTTTCAACTCCAATTCCATCTCGATAACAACATCCAACATTAAATGTTCCATCAACATTACCCATCTCTGCAGATTTTTGATAATAAATGAATGTCATTTGCTCATCCTTTTCGACTCCAATTCCATTATCATAACAATTTCCAACATTATAAGTTCCAAGAGCATGTCCCATCTCTGCAGATTTTTGATAATAAATTAATGCCTTATGTTCATCTTTTTCAACTCCAATTCCATTTTCATAACATACGCCAAGATTAAATATTCCCTTAATATCACCTATCTCTGCCGATTTTTGATAATAAATGAATGCTTTATGTTCATCCTTTTCAACTCCTATACCATGTTGATAATTGTATCCAAGGTTACAAAGGTCTAGACTAGTCGATTCTTTACGAATCGAATTATTATGATCCATTTTACTTTTAAATATGAAGAAAGCGGAAATCTGATTTAGCCATTTAAATCATTAAATGCAAGTTTACTACTATTTTAGAGTTTGTATTACTATCAATAGTACAACTTATTACGTACTGACGTATGCAACATCAACCGAATTTTCGACACCCTAAAACTTTAATTTGGGGTATATCATTTACGTTACTCAATTTTTCTGTTTTTGTTTGTTTTAATAGATTCCGGATCAAGAATTGAGAATTATAAATCGGATAACACCTGCATGACGTATAAAATTACAGCAATTTATAAAATTTTCTGTCATGTTGGATTTTGCTCGGGACTTTTATCTTAATGCTAGTTAAAATCTATCTATATATACTATCACATTTATATACGCATACCGATTTTCATTTTAAGATCAACCATATTAGAGTTTAAGTCTGAAATGACTATTTTCTGTAATGACGAAAGGTTTATCATAATTATACACCTAGCGAATCCTTGACGAGACTTTGGCAATTGAAGAAGCTTTTGACAATAAATTCGACGAATAAAAATGTCAAATTCCAGTTAACTCTCTTTCAGCGAACTTTTTTAACGAATTCTGGATATGTATAATTTTCATTATACAGGTAAATCTATTAATTCTCTAAATTCTTAGTATTTTAATTGATCTGTTCGTTATAAAAATAGCCATTTGTCCAAAAACAAGCACATATCCCGGATAAGTGTATTAGAAAAAGAAAATGGATAGATCAGATAATGCAAATAAAAAAAAATAACTTTATATGGAATAATTTGAATCATTATAAAAAAGCATAAAAGTTATGCCTTATCATTCCGTATAGATTTGGTTTCGTCATAAATTCCGTCTTTATCAGAAATTGATTGATAACATTAAATGTATCTGAGAATCTCAGAAATCATTTCATAAATTAATAAAAAACTCATTTTGTCGCATAATAATATGTGTATCGTATTTTATTTGAGATTAAGTTGATAGTTTAAGTTTTATTATTTTCTAAATTTATAAATTGGATCTTAACAAATTATCGAGTATGTTTATTAATAAATTATCTTTATACTCGTATATTTACAAATGAGAGATATTAGAGGGTTTCAGAGGCAACTTATTAAAAATAAATGGAGTTAGAAAAGGCCAATTTCTGTTTCGAAACTTCGTAATCAGAAAAAGAAATAGGAGTTATCCGTAGATATAATAAGAATCTTTTCTTGATAGAATTTCGAAAGAAAATGTACGATCGTAAAAGAATTCATTGTTATATAAATAAACAAGTTATGCGCCTGCTAATGCGCAGGGAGCTTTTTTTCAGGTCAAATTCAAAAGATAAGTCAAAAACAGTGATAGCAGTAATTAAGTTTTAATAATCAGTGATATTGTTTTTAGATGATGAATTTTATGAATTACAATTAATATTGGTGATTAATCAGTGCGGTTTTATCAAAGTTCTGGGTTTACAATTTAATTATTTCAATATTTTTACTAGACTTTATTGCAGATTATTGAATAAGGATGAATCAATTTGGAATAGTTTGTTACATAATAGTCTTGTAAAATATGGCTTAATGGGTATAGAATTAGATCAAATGTACATTATATCAACCAATCATATTAAAAAATAATGTTTGTCCTATTTATTGTTACAAAATTTATAAGCTATCATTTTTTGTAATACATAATAATGTAGCTAAGTTGGTTTGTATTGAGAATTATAATAGTTTTTATAAAGATTTGCTGCTAAAATTCTTCTAATATATAGTTTATAGTAAGATTGGGCTGGTTTGTATTTAAGTTATCAGATTTTCATTGTGATGTACTATAAAAATTCATATGTAGTTAAAGTTTAGTTATTTGTATGGATGGCAATCATTTCACCGACAATCACTTCATAGACACCTCATTTCATCAACAAATTATTAACTAATGGGTTCATTTTACTGCCAGTTCATTTCACTGAAGCTTATTTTGTTAACAAAGTAATTCTGGTCATTTTGTTAGGGTCAGAGTAGAATTAGAGTTAAAGTTAGTTTGCTTTATAGAAAAAAACTTGTCAGCAAAATGAGTTTCAGTGAAATAAACTGTCAGTAAAATAAACTTGTCAATGAATAATTTGTCAGTGAAATGGTGCATCTATGAAGTGATTGTCAGTGAAATAATACAAACACATTTGTATTTTGGGCTATTATGTTTTATCTATTATAGAACTTATTAGCTATAGTTGTAAATAGTAATATAGGTAAATTTATTTATTATAATAAACCCAACTTACTGAATATTGTAGTAATATACAGCTATATTTGAATTATCAGATTTATGTTGTGATTTGCTATATAAAATTTAAATAAAAAGCTTTCAAATAATTGCAATAACACATAATTTGTAGTCAAATTTAAGTTTGTATATACTAGAATTATTATCATTTCTATTATTATTTATTATAAAAAATTTCTGTTAAAGAAATTTTTAGTTATAGTAGTACACAATAATAGGATTAAGTTGTGTTAGTTTATTTCTAAAGCAAAGCAAAGTATCTTAAGATTAGTCAATAGAGAAAAAAAATGGGTTCATGTTGGTTATAGGGTCAAAATAAAATAAAAAATACTCAAATGTTCAAATCAGTATTGTATTAGAATTTAATGTATTTTAAGTAGGGTTCCGAAGTTTGATCTGGGTTTGATTTGAGATTGATCAAACCCCAAATCAAACCAAACTCAAACTATAAACTTTATAAAGTTTGAGATCAAACCCAAATTCAATAAAAAATAATCAAATTCAAACCAAACCCAAATACTATACTAAGTTTGATTTGAGTTTGATTTGAAGTTTGCAAGCTAGTTTGAGTTTGAATGACATATATATATTTTTATATTTTAAATGATAATTAGCCTGTCAACTGGAGAGTGATCATAGGCGAAATGTGGCGTGCTTCCATTTAAAACTTTTTTTCTTACTAAGTTAATGATACATGTCCACTAATTGAAAGTTGTAGAGCTCGTCGAGACGCATCTAACAGTGGTTAGATCATCTAAATCGGCCCAATGGATGGCGAGATATCGTCAAAAAATGATTGCCCGACTATATGGGGTGTCCCCAATTAAAACAGCCCATATTTACATTTTTTTGAAAAATGAGTTTTCGTTAGATTCATATAAATTTGGACATGATTGACTTTTTTTAATTATAAATAAAAGTCGATTGTCATAATAAAAAATCAAGATAATGTAAAAAGAAAAATCACATGAGGCTGCGTAGAGCCAATACATCACGAGATTATCCGATAGTCACCTGCCAACTTTAACCAATCAACATCGTGAAATTTGATTAATCCCGGATCAGTCCAAAAATCAAAACAAGTGATTAAACTCAATTATCTCAAAATAAAATATATGTAAATATGGGCTGTTTTAATTGGGGACACCC
>QKWP01002217.1:64225-80287 GCA_003550325.1 Gigaspora rosea
CTAGTTGACTGGCGGATTATCAATTAAAATATAAAAATATATTTATATTATTCAAACTCAAACTAGTTTGCAAACTTCAAACTCAAATTCAAACCAAACTCAAATTTAACTAAAAAGTTTGCTTCAAATCAAACTCAAATATTTTTT
Source organism: Gigaspora rosea (assembly GCA_003550325.1). Classification (NCBI taxonomy): domain Eukaryota; kingdom Fungi; phylum Glomeromycota; class Glomeromycetes; order Diversisporales; family Gigasporaceae; genus Gigaspora; species Gigaspora rosea. Next base: position 64,373 of record QKWP01002217.1, read on the forward strand.
TTAATCATAGTTTGGGTTTGGGTTTGATTTCAAATCAAATCAAACCCAAATCTGACCTAAAGTTTGATTTGATCCAGGTTTGTAGGAACCCTAATTTTAAGTTAAATTTAGTACTATAGCATATAATATATTGAGAATTTCTATTTGTACACAGAGTGTATGTACACGGGTAATGTAAAAACAAACTGATATCTTAAAATTTTGATTATGAAACCACCTTTTATCTTCTAATAAAAAAAATCCTGTGAGAAATTTTGGTATAAATAACATAACCCTCGCCATAATCCCAAACCCACCCTTACCCTAACTATAAGCAAGAGTTTATTTTTCGTTTGTAAACATTGTTTTGATTGATATGTTACACAATTTGTAAATCAATAAATTATACTCGTGTATAAACACTATGTGTAAATTAATAAATTTTCTAATATATTTTATATTTAATTTTAAACACAAAAATTAATTTTATAAAGTATAACATTTTATTTAGTATATAGTTCTATATAATAAAACTGATTGCACTATGCCATATAAATTACTATTGCTATTGTTAATAATAATATTAATGTAATATGTTATTTTTAATTTACTTAGTTATCAAATAATTTTTTAATTGAAAAATGACTTGATTCAATTTTTAAAATAATTACATTTTTATTATTATTGATAATATATTAAATTTATAGTTTTTTTGGTGCCACATGTTATTTTAATCAATCTTTTTTTTTTATTTATTATAATTGAATTAATTTTATTGCTGTATATTACTTTTTTTTATTACCAAAATTAAATGCTAATACAACCAAAACTTTCTAAAAAAGTAATTTAGCATAGCACCAAATACTAACAATTGCTTTAAAAGTACTAAACTAAAATAAGTCATTTCAATATTTATTTAGTATACTAATTAGTGCATATTATTATTTATGCATTATCTTTATGTAAAAAGGTTGAGAATTCTTGATTCTTTATTTTATTGAGATTTGATATGTTACTAATTTATGCATTATCTCAATATAAAGATTATATGAGTATTAAAATTCCTGCACTATAAGTTGTAAAGTGCTCTGGCTTATGTCTTTTTTTTTATTTGTTTACTCTAGTGTTTTTTTATTATTTACATTGATACAATAATATTAGTTTTTTATTTTTAGTCATAGTTAGACAAAATTGGCATACACTGGTCGAAATATCAAAATTTAGCACTACAAGGTTCGTATACAAATCGGCATTAAAAGAGAGAAATCGATTAACATTCAGCTATAACCGAATGTTTAAAAAGCAAATTTGATATAATATCTATTTGTTTACCGATTTTTATAAATAAAAATCAGCAAAAATCAGCAAAAATAAAAAAAATCGGCAGCAGAATCTTATCCTTTTTATAAATTATATAAATCGTATAATTTCAGCTATTTTAACAATTCATATAAGTTTCGTCAAATAAAACATATAATCCGCATATATCAAAAAATTTTAAAATAAGATGGATATTGATATGATTTTATCGATGTGAACTTGAAGATTGCAATCGATTGTAAACAATATAAGTCAATGTAAATTAAAAAATTAGTAAAAATAGTTTAAAAATCGCATTATTAATTACTAAATATAGATTAAATATATTAAATATTAAATTTACGATTTAAAGGAATTACAGCTAAATATTCTTGAGAATTTTGTCTATCTGATATTTTATACTTGAATAGTATAAATCAACTAAAAATGTTATGTACTGAAATAATGTATTCACGACGAATCAGATAAAATTGAGTGTCCCAAAGTTCGACATTACATGTTTCAGCATCATCATGCTGCTAAAATGAAATCAAGTTGTCGCTGAACTTACAGGCTTATACCATTTGATGTATGCCAATTTGTGTTCAATAAACCCATTCAGCAGATTTACTGAATGACTAATGAAATATTGGACTTGTCCGGGAGACAAATCAATACTTCCATCTTGATTCACAAACCGGGCCAAAACAAATGAACTTTTTACATGCCGAGAAGACATGTCAGAACCAAATATTTCCAAACCTATTCTGCATCTTCCATACTGGTTTTCCCGGTTAAAAACAATAATTGAATCATCAAGATTGTCAACAAAAGTTTTTCTAAAACTCAAATTTTCATAAGTCGCAGTATAATATTCTACTAGCAAGTCCAATAAATTAGCAGGAATTATTAACTTTTGCCATTGAGGTAGTAATAACTCGCCAGAAAATCGTTCTGAACCAGTAATAACCGATTCTTGAATGTTATACATATTAAATAAAAACCTACGCATTTTATCAGAAGAAAACTGTTTGCATCCGAAAGTGACCCTACTTCTGATCGATTTGGCAAAAATTCCAGTTCTTCCACTTCAGATGCAGCTGTTAAGCTAACAATGCAACTATCATTCATTAGTCTTTGCATTAATTCAGGTTCTATTTTTCAATTGCTATTCAGCAAAGACCCTAATATTCCATTCATCCTTTCAATGAAAAACACCAAAAGGAATATAGTGGACCATAATCCTGTGCACATTCACATAAATATAGTGAAAGATGTAGATTAGAAGTAATTTTTTCGGGCCCATATTTTCTTTCTATAAGTTTTATCAAATTGATCAACCTTTCATGAGCTTCATTTATTAGGTCGCGCTCCATTATTCTGGATACTAAGATCTAGCAAATTTTTACAAATTGTGTTAAAATTTGCCGATCATTATTCGAAAGGTGTTCCCAGAAAACAACAGTAGCATAAATTGTAAAAAAATTTCGCTATTGATCAGCTGTAAAATTCGAAAATCCATCTCCACTACTCATATTCCCTGGAATCCAGCTGATATCTGATAGAACTTGGATCCTATTCACCTTGGATTGAATTTGTGTAAGCATATTTTGGGTCAATATGCCTTCATCGATCCATATTCGCTTAACAATCCACTTAGCAATGCCCAAAAAAAGACAATGCATAGGATCAATAATAACATGACGAATAGGATTAAAATAATTTAGACGAAGTAATTCTGACCATCGAACTTTATTGTCTTTAACAAAATGCTTTCTTTCAGCATCAGAACTACAATGTCTCCATTCAAGAGCCTTTTCCTGATGTACTGCTAAATCTTTTTGAATGAACCATTCATCCATATTTTGCATACCGCCAAAATTAAAATGTCTGTTAACATAATTAGCACTTTTCTCGCAATGATGACATGATACTAATGCCGATATATGCCCACATAACTTTTGAGCAGCTGGAATATCACATGAAATTAGTATCAAAGCAGCACGAATCGTTCTACCTTCTGAAAACTGTTGAATTTAGTGCCACACCGCGCCAAAGAGACTCTAATTCGTCAACAACTGGGGAAAGATAATGGTTTATTTTATGCAAACTCACTTCATATGGCCCAGGTAATATGCCTAAAATTAACATATTTTCATGCTTAAATCGAATGTCACATGGCAGATTCGCAATAGATGCATATAATACACCATCGAATAGTTGAAACCAATCAAGGTTTACTATTAATCCCAAATGTGAATTCGCCTTTTTATTACAGAAAACTAGCACCAAATCTTCACCAAATGGTTCATCTTTAAAGGTTTTCCAAATTTTACCATCATAAATATCGCATAAAATATCATCGAAGCTTAAACGATATATCCAATGCCGAAGACTATTCTCAAAACCTGGACGCTGATACATGTTATTCAATTGGTGTCTAATTGGGCTGTAAGGAAAAATCAACTCTGGTCAATTCCATCTAACAACTTAGATTGCGTTGATAAATTGGTACCGCAAATCTTGTTTTTCTAATTTTCGAATTAGGAAATTCTATATGGGTACAACTCATAATCAACACCTGGTTATTATACTTAAACTTTATCACTTCTTCCTCCTTGTATAGTTTATGACATTTAGGACATGACACAAAACTAATAAATTCGTCAAACAATCCAAGTGATTTGTTCACTTTATACTTTGATGTAGGAAAGTTGTTAAATTCAATACCACCAACTACAATTAGTACTAACTTTATAAACTTTAAAAGTGCTTCAATTGCATCTTCCAATATATTATACTGTATTTTGAAGCTCATGATCCATAAAAGTATTCATGTAAATCGATTGTCGTTATATACATTTTTGGGTTCTCGAGGCATTTCAAAATCGGGGGCCAAATAGTCTTCGAAAACATTATCGCTATCGTCAGAACTTTCATCAGATTCAGTGCTAGTTTCAGAAAAGTTGTCATCTTCGGTATATATATCGAGTGTTTCATCAAACTCATCTTCATCTGCCGAATTTGAACCAAACTCTTCACCTGCTGAATGTTCATAATCAACATTAAAAGACATAACTCTATTTAATGCCGGATTTCTGACTCTGGGCTTAAAAATATATTCGTTCACATCAAACACTGGAGTGTTAGTAACTTCTTCAATTTCTTCAATTTTTTTCATTAAATCTTGTGAAGAACTTGGACCATCCATTTCTTCTTGTTCTTGTGCCGATAATGCTGAACTTTGTCTTTTTGGTGGTTGTTGTATCCTACTTTTATGAGCAACTTTTGTTCTATAATCAACAAGTGATCCATTGCACTTATCGCAATTACATATAGCCTTTCTTCTTTGTTTTGTATTTTTTCGTGGTAGTTTTGATACACCTTCTTCATTTAATAAAGATGAAAGTGATCGTTTTCTTGATGACATATTAATAATTAATGAAGATAGAATTTGCAAAGACAATAGCTTTTTGCTAAACGAAATTTGATGATTTTTATATGATTCAATACTGTATTGATTATTTTTGTTCAGTATTATAAAATAACAATACAAAGAGCAACTATGTCAAAAATCAACCTTCAAAAAATACAAATAATGCATGATTTAATTATTGCGATTTGCAAAATGATAGATCACTGACAATCGCTTAAACAATCGCCTGATTGTTGACCAATTGCTTCGCAATATTTTTTAGTAAACATAAATATAGTCAATAAAAATAACATATTTATATCGTATTTTTAGCAACAAAAAATACACTTTACAATCTTTTACAATTATGCAATCAGATAACAATTAAGTATGCGATCTAAACATTTAATCAAAAGTACGTTAAATCAGATAACAATCGAGTATGCAGATCTAAAAATTTGAACAAAAGTATATCATTTTGCAAAGCATAATAATTAGTCCCTAATGACAAAACATATTAACAATATATTAAAATAATTTAGTTCTTATTTGCGAACAATACATAATTAAATTACTTGTTTCAGCAAATAAAAAAAACCATCGTTTTCGGCATATTAAAAATTTTTCATTGTATAATAAAAAATTCGACAACATTAGAACTATTACAGTATTATGCAGGGTTAAATTAAATTTTGTTAATTGTTTAATTTTTTTATATGATTTGTCTAACTTGATTGCCTTGATTGTATAAGATTCGATTGATTGCATAAAATGAACTTAATTAATCATAGACCCGATCAATTACTGCAGAATGTATAAAATCAGGTTTTTCTTGATGCCACCTTAGGATTTCAAATATCTATCCCGTGATCATGAATTGATCACAAATATGATGACTGTATAATATCTCTGCCATAAGTTTCAATTATGTCAAAGATTTAAACAAAATTGCAAACAATACAGTTGCATATAAAATCAGAGATCAAATGAAATCTATAAAAGTTAAGACTTTTCTCTATGAATTTTTTTTCTGCAACTTCATTTTTTTTTTTTGTCACTTCTTTTTTTTTCGTTACTAAACCAAACTCTTTATTTTCTTTTGAATACTTATAATCTACCTTTTTTCTTTTCAAATATTTCTTTTGATATATTTTTTTTCTTTACACTTCTCAAAATATTTCCTCAATATTTTTTTTTACAATGTCAAAACAACCAAAAAAACAACAAAAACCTTTAAAGTGCAATACATCAGAAAGTCAACAACAAGAACCTCTCATTGTAATTGAACCTTTAACTAAAAATCCTTTACCTTCATCTAAAACTTTACCTTCAACTGTACTTCGTCAAACTGGCACTTCTACAATTCAAAATTCTCCTGTTCGATCTGCACTACATTCTCCCATTCAATCTGTACCACATTTGCCTATTTGATCTTTACCACATTCTCCCGTTCGATCTTCACCACTTGCTAGACCTTCAACACCTGCTGTTCATTCGACTACTTCTCCTACAAAATCAACTTTCAGTCATCCAGCTTCACCTGTTATTATCTTATCACCTGAATTAACTTCTGCTTTATCCAACTTAAAGCAAAGATATCCATCACTTCGATTACCTGAAAGCATGTACAAAGAAATACGACAAAATATTCAATGACAAAAGTTATTTGAAAAGTCAGAAGCAGGTTTAATAATCAATTCAGTTATAAAAAATTTTAGTGCTATTTCCCAACATATATGTTGGAAAACGGCAGCCAAAAGTTGTGATAATTTTGATTCTCTTTCTTATTTTTGTATGTTTTATTTTGTTAATCTTTTGCTTTTATTACCTATTTTTATAAAAAACGAAAGTTTGTGTGAAGAAATTGTAAAGTTAAAGCGCAGAGTAGCCAATTTGGAGGCTGAAAACAAACAAGCCAAAAAAGAAATTGAGGCCCTAATCATTATTAACGAAAGTTTTGGCAAGAAATTGGACCTGCAATCCAAAACTGCAAGATCAACGATTCAAGAAAGCAACAAAAGTGAAAGTGAAAGTGAATTATCTAATGGTGACGATAGTAAAAGTAGTTCCGAAATACAGCCATTTCAACTAAGTGCAAAAAGATCTTTTGATCTAAAAGATGCTCGAGTAAGTTTAATACAAATTTTTACATGTTTAATTTTGTTTGCGATTTTTCAGTTTTTTCTTATCTTTTATGATTAACTTTTTTTTTACGATTTTTTTCTTTTTAACAATTTGATTTTTTTTATATTTGCTTACGATTTTTAATTTATTTTACAATTTATATCTTTTCATTATTACGATTTTCAATTTTTTTTTTAATTTTTTATTTATTTTTTTTTTATGATTTTTATTTATGCTTTATTGATTTTTTTACGAATTTTAAAATTTTTACGATTCCATTTTACAATTATTTTCTTTTAATAATTTATTTTTATCTTTTGATTGATTTTTTTTACGATTTTAATCTTACAATTTTCTTTTTTGCAAATTTTTAACAATGTTCTTTTTATAATTTTTTGCAAAAATTTTTTTTTATGATTTTTTAATGTTTTTTTTTTGACGATTTAAATTTTTTTTTTGTTTTTTCGATTTAATTATTTTTCTTCATTTTTAATAGGCTGAGATAAAAATTTTATTAAAAATGATCCTGTGCAAATATCAACTAAACATTGATGAAGTTTTTTTAAGCCCGAACAATAAACAAATTCTTAACAAACAAACTAATTCTAAAGTTAGAACAATTGTTGGCGCCGGCTTTCATTCCTACTCAAAAAGAGATTTGGGATTGGTTAGGTGCTTTGCACTGACACCAAAGGGGCCGGAATCTGAAAGTGGAGCAAGGAAAAATAGATGAAGACAATCAACGTCTTCATGCCAATAATAGGATGAATGAAGTATGAAAATTTTGTTATTATTTTAAAAAAAAACCAGTTTTCAGATATTAATATTTATAGCTTACCGAACTTAGCCTGCAGGCTAAGTTCAGTAAGTATAAATATTAAAATCCGAAACATGACTGTTTATATTATATTTATTTTTTATTTAATGCATTTATATATTTTTTGCTTACAGAAAAAAGTACAAAGAATTAAAGATGCACAATCATTATATGAATGACAAGCAAAGCGAATCATTAAATATGAGCAAAAAGAGTTGATGAATTTACTTTCAAGGACCGAAATACATTTGCTAGAAATAAGTGAGACCAATACTGAAGACAATAAGAAAAGAAATGCTAATGTATATGATTATACGTGGCATTCTAACGAGGTAAATTGATTTTTGATCAAATTATTGCTAAATTTCAACAATTGTAGAAATCATAAATTTCATTTAATCAGGCTAACTATTTTAATAATACTAATGATATTTTTATAGTTACGATATTTGTTAAGAAAAACTTTGGATGAACAAGCAAAAAAGAACTCATCATCGCAACAAACAAGAAAACAATATTATGACAATAATGCGTTCTTTTATGATGTAGCTAGACCTGAAGATTTATCTTATTGGGCCTACGTTTCTGAAAAAGAAGTTGCACATGATCGTATAAAAGAACAAAAAAGTAGAAAAATCGAAGAAGCATTAAAAAGCATAGAAGCAGAAAAAAGCAAAGTAGCGGAAAAAAGCAAAGCAGCGGAAAAAAGCAAAGCAGTGGAAAAAAGCATAGAAGCAAAAAAAAAACAAAGCAGCAGAAAAAAACAAAACAGCAAAAAAAGCAAAGCGGCAGAAAAAGGCACAAAAGCTGATAAAGGCACAGAAACCGATAAAAGCACAGAAACTGATAAAGGCAAAGCAACGGAAAAAGGGAAAGCAACAAAAAAAGGGAAAGCAGTAGAAAAAAGGAAAGCAACAGAAAAAGGGAAGCAACAGAAAAAAGAAAAAACTGGAAGATGCCCCTGTGGAAAGACCAGCGAAAAGAGGCCAATTTTATAGTGGCGACTATGATAAACAAGTTTTGTACTCAAGAAAACGAGAGTACAGAACCGGCGAAAGTGCAAGTATGGGCGAAATTCGTGCCGCACTTAAATACACTGCAGAATATACAAGCGAAGATTCGGATGATGAGTCTGTGGTATCTATGGAAGAAGCACCTAAGGAATAATTTTTTTTGAAAATCGTTTTTTTTAGTTTTTTGTTTTTTAATATATTTTATAATGATTTATGTAATAATATTTTTTAACCCGATTTCTAACAATTTTTATCGATTTTATATTTAAATAAACAATTTTTTATAACTATTTTAACGATTTAAAACAAATGTATTGTGTTACTTTTAATAACAAATGATTACGAAATTTTTTGGTTTTAAATAAATGATTGTTATGGCTATTTTAATGATTTAAAATGAATGTACTGTACTACTTTTAACTATTTATTTACGAATGGTCACAAAAATTCTATTTCGATTCAAATTTACGATTTCATGCCGATTTTTAGAGTGGCGAATAATTGCTGAGTGGCAGCAATTGCCGCCAAACAGCAATCATTCGACTTATAATAAAGGCAATAAAAATCGTTATACATTCAGCTTGCAAACTTAAATATTCGTCATAACGAGTGGCAATATTTCGACTAGTAATAACCCCAAAAAGAGTAGAAAGGTGCCATAGCAATTTGGCATAATTTCTGGTTTTTGTATCTGGTGACTGCATGAGCAAGGTACATATGTCAGTTTTTGCATCTTGCAATTTCTGTCATTGTTTATTTATTCTCTTTTTTGCCAAACAATATATACAATCCAGTTTTGTGTCTTTACATTCCAGTTCTTGTACTATAGTATATTCATTTCTTGCCTCTAGATACAAGGTGCCACTTTCAATTTTTGAACATAATGAAAGACTAGTAATTCAATAGTATTAGCCTAAATTGAATGCATTATGTGAGAAAAAGTATAAAGTCTCAACTTTTTGCTTCCAACTTACAAAGAGTTCAAAATAGGAATAACTCAAATAGAGTTCAATTTTATTGAGTATAACCTTCAAAATTAGAATTATAAATTAAAAATCCCTGATAAGTCAAATTTGTATTAGCCTAATTCTGTAAGGGGCATGCCATTTATTACGTAATTTTTACTATGGATGCATGGTCAAAAGTAGTGATCACGTCTATATATTATATTAATCAATTAAAATTAAATAAAATAATCACACCATACATAGGTAGAGGTAGCTACTAAGTAAAAAATATTACGTAATAAATGGCATGCCCCTAATTATATGATATTATTAAAAGCTTTAATAATTGATTCAAATACTGATATACTAAAGCTAAGTAATGAGATCTTAGTTAATACTGTGTAATTTTTATGAGTGTAGTATAGGCTTCGATTATACTATTATCTAGATTTGTTTTTCTTCTCTCTTTTGTTTTTTCTTTTTGTCGTTTTCTTTTCTTTTCTTTTGTTTTTTGTTTTTCTCTTTTTTACTTCCTTTTTGTATTCGTTTTCTATTTTGTCTGTTTTTACTTTCCACCTTTTTCATGTCCTTTATGAANAGTATAGGCTTCGATTATACTATTATCTAGATTTGTTTTTCTTCTCTCTTTTGTTTTTTCTTTTTGTCGTTTTCTTTTCTTTTCTTTTGTTTTTTGTTTTTCTCTTTTTTACTTCCTTTTTGTATTCGTTTTCTATTTTGTCTGTTTTTACTTTCCACCTTTTTCATGTCCTTTATGAAGAAGAAAAAATTTAAAGGAAAGAAAAAAAACAGTCTTGATATGGCATACAATACCGGTGTCAGTGATAGTTGGGAGTACATTGTACCAAAGTTCGAGCAAGTTCGGGCTCCGACTTGAGATGAAAGGTTGTTATGGCGGGTCGCTTTGGGTACTTAGTACTTGGAGAGTTTCTTTTTGATAGAGTTTTATAAGTAATCAGTGGCAGCATTGTATTACCCTTTCTCAAATAATAAAAAGAAGCAAGACTGTTGAATATAAAAAAAAAGATATACTAAAGCTAAAAACCAAGACATTAGTATTAAACTAAATACTAAATATAAAAAAAATAAGAGAACAACTTATTTTAGTCTCCAATTGCACTATAGCAAGACCCTATAAACCTTTAGACCCAGACCAAATCTTTCATGCCTCTTTCTGTCTGCAAGTTCAAGGTCCAGTAGTCTAGCATGATTAAAGAACATTGGATTAGTTAGATAGTGGTATTGTAGTGATTTTTAGCCATAGACCTGATTGCCACTACTTTAAAGGTTGGTTATTTCTAAAAAGAGGACTGTTTACATCTCAGGAGTGGGTGATTAGTAAATTAGGCAATTAGCCTAAAGCTTGGTTATCTTTTGTGAGAATTCTTTTTATTTATAAAAAAATAAAAAAATTAAAAAAAAAACAATAGATAAATGAACAAATGGATCTAACTAATTTAACTGATATATGTACCTATATAAACTATATTGATTATTTTCATTGGATGACTAATGTAATCAGACTGGCTGACTAACTAGACATATTCTACTAAGAAATACTAGAAAGATGACGAATTTCTAAAATCATGAGAAAGCTATAATTTTGTATATAAGATAAATTTTGGAAATAATGCTACAGTAATCAATATAATCTAAAATCTGAAATATTGTAGGTTTACTAATTTCTCCTTCAAGTTGCTATTGATAGAATACAAATATCATTTTTCATTGAAAATTACTGATCGAGTGGCTAATAATGTAAGTTATTAAAGAATTGCTTTGTAATTATTACTTTTTAATTTTTTAATATTAATAACATTTGGCAATTCTTTGGAATTTAGCAACTCTTTATGATAAAACATTTTGAGGGCTCTCTTTTTAACATCTTTTCAAATTCTTAATAAATACAATTATAAATATAGCATGTTAATAATCATAAAGTATTAAATAATTTTTTTGAATATTAAAGTATCTATTATACTTTGTTATTTTATTAATTAATTAAACACACATATTTTAGACTATTCATATTTTATATTTTCAGTTAGAGCAGATCAAAATAGCATAATATAGTCAACCTTTATATAGAACAGATGTTCATTATAGTAAGCCTTTAAAGTTGATTATTTTGACTGTACTCAAAATTTCGTTAGTAGAAAGTTACTATGCTCAATAAAGTATTGAAAAATAAGAAATTTTTATTTGAACAACCAATATACATATAACAACAAATATTTGAACTCTTTTTTTATTTCTATTTTTTATTTTTTTTATTTTTTTTTATTTTTTTTATTTATTTTATTTTTTTTATTTTTTTTTATTTTTTTTTATTTTTTTTTATTTTTTTTTATTTTTTTTTGGGTACACATATAATAATTGAATGTTATAGTTGAGTAATTATGATTCATTAGAATTAGTATAATTAATAAATGAATTATCCAATATGCATAAAACATTGGGTGCATGGTATACTATGTATATCAAAACCATATGTGTTTTATATAAAAATTCACTAGATTTTTTTTGAGATGTATAACAATATTGAATATGAAGTATTTTGTATTTTTAAATTGAAACTAGCATTTATTCTTTAACATGCAATTTCAAACTGTTATTTAAATGCACAATCTTTAAAATTTATTGCATGGAATCCAAATTTTGTACAGGTAATCAAAAAACAAAGTTTTGAAGCAAAATTTATATTTAGTTGAAAGAATTGCTAGTTTATTCAATTTTGTTCGATTAATTTAAGTAAAAAAATTTGCTCGTTTAAAAAGAGATAAAAAAAAGTTGGTTTCCAATAAAGGCAAAAAACATCACGTAACTTTATAAAAATTATGTATAAAAATCACTTAGTAGTAAAATTTTAAGCTAAGAAAAGATAAACAACCAATGCATCTAAAGAAATAAATCATGATTTTATATATAAAAATATATTACATAGTTCATTAATTAATAATCACTTAAAACCATCGATTATTTAAAAAATAAAGAATCCATATATATTTTTGATTTAAATAGTATACCATGCATCCCAATACAATAGAACATCTTCATAAAAAATAATCCAATTAATAATTTAATCAAATTGTTGATTACATCAATGTTTATTTATAAGGGATAATTAATAAATATGCAGAAGAATATTTGATCTAAACAATTATATTGAGCTGAATTACTCTATACTGCAAAACTTGACTTTATCGTCATTGGTAATAGAAGATTTTTATTACTTTCTTTACATATAGATAATGTACTTGTAATGGTAGTGGAAGATTCCTATTGCTATTATAGATTTTTGCCGAAAAATGCATGATCTTTTATTACTATAAAATTTTTATACTAGAGTACATAAAAACAATGATTAATCACTGATTATATCACTATTGATACTTTATATACATATTGGATAATTCAATTATTAATTGTTAAAAATGATTTATTAACCATTTTATGTTAACAATTAATAATCAGAAGTTCCTATCTCTAAATATAGCAAATCAAAAATGGCAAAGTGCAATTAAATTTTTTTTTTATTATCATTAAATATTCATGAACATATATCTTAAAAGTTAAAATTCATTTACTCACTCATACTTACTATAGTACTAGAGCTGCAGACATTTAGAAGGTCCAAGGTAGTATGTCACTCTTCACGTCATATAAAATTTTATATAATTTTATTAAATATCACATCACATACGTCACGTTAAACATCATAGTAAATGTTTATTGATATTCTAATATCTGCGGCTCTACATAGTACAATATTCTCACAATCTTTTATTTTATCAAATGAACAAAATAATTAGTAAAAACTCATGACAGATGATAATTTTATTAAAAGAAGAATGGTTTACAATAATACTTTCTTATAAATAGTAAGCAATGTATAGTCACAATCAATCATTATAACAATTGATTGTTGAGTAATGATTATCACTCTACTGATCAGGAGTTAATGATGCTGCCCGAAACTATATAGTTTCGGATTGACCGAAACCGAAACTGGTATTACCAGTTTCGGGCATGATCTTCTTGGCCGAAACATGCCTAAAGACCTGAAACTATACCAATATGCCGAAACTGTACTAAAACTCCGAAACTGGCCTGCTAATTAAATATGCATAATTTCGCATTAAAATACTGTATACATGCCTCTAACTTTAAGGTTTATCCCTAAATTTTGTCTCACGCATTTAGTTTATTTACAAAATCAGATTTTCTTAAATAGATAGCAATCGCATCTCTAGCGCATAATCAATAGTTGGAATAAAAAGTAAATATCTATTTATTTTCATAGTAAGGAGTAACTGGAAATTTACTTTTTATTCCCGCTATTGCATATATGCGCATACCCCACCCACCTAAAAACATTTATCACCCTACTCTTCTACTCGTAAAAGACCACCTTTTCCACCTGTAAAAGATCCATCCACCCACCCTTCCATTCATAAAAGATCCATTTTCACCCATTATCTACCCAACCCATAAACATACTTAGAGAAAAAACAACAAAAAAAACAAATAAATAAATAAATAACAAAATATTTAAGATAACGTTACAAAAAAATTTAATAAAAATTATTTTCTGTTTACTGAAATGTAAGTTATATAAATTGCCGATCATTATAATACCATATCTGTGATTATCTTATTGGAGTTAGTGCTCGTACCCGGATAACACCTTTAACAAAATCTAATAACCGGTTTTATATCCTATTCAAATAAAAGGATAAACTGTTATATCCAGATAAAATATATATATAATGCATTAATCAAATAAAGTAACTCTATGTTAATATAAAAAAATGATTTTTGCATTAAGTTTGTACTTTGTACATTCTATTCTAACTTACGGGTGTCATTAGTGGCCAGACAAAGAGATCTAGGTGTATTTCGAAAATAAATAAGAGTTCAAAAAGTCTTATTTGTATCAAAATTTTGAAATCGAAAAATGAAATGGGAGTGTTTAGAGACTCCCATTTGACGAAATAAGTAAAATTTTTTATTATGCAAATCAACAAACTATTTAATAATAATAAAACGATATTAGAAGCAGTGTTGATTAACAATAAAATAATTTATAATAATCATATAAATGAGCGTATTATTTGAACTTTAATTAAAAAATAAATAAAATTTGTACATCTCTTATTTGATCAAAATAAGATTTACGAATTTAAATTCTCAAACCCCTTATTACAGTATTACAAAATTATGTTGATTCTCAATTGGCATGTGTTATTCGTGAATTGTGAAATGTCGGCCCCTTATCTTTAACCGAAATAAAAGAAATTTCACGGGCTTGGAGATTATTAATTTCTACCCGAATAAAACCAAAAGGAATACGTTCTTTATTTTTTTTCTTAAACTTGCTAAAACTAGTACAAATGATAGTAGCATGTTTAGTAATATGTTCATCAAAAATGGCAGTTTGAGTACTGGTAGATTATAAGTCACTATTATTTGTCATTTTAGAACCAGTATCTTAATAAAAAAAAAAAAGCGAAAATAATAATAATAATAATAAGATAAAAAATTAAAAAAAAATAAATAAATAAATAAACGCGAATAAAAATGAATCACATTCGAAAATTTATAAAAACAAAAAAAAATTATAACCAAATAAAAAAATAAATTAATAAATAAAATAAATAATTAATTAATTAAAATAAAAAAAAAAATAAAAAAATTGTAACTAGCATCAAACGGTGTAAAACTTGTCTATATCATAAATTTAATGTATTTTAAATAAGATCATGATTTTAATAGTTTGTTTGTTTATTAAACATCTACAATTTTGGCGTGTCTTTGTTGCCTATTTTGCTTATTTGTTTGTCTATTTTGTGTTATCTTCTTTACTATTTCTTGCCATTTGTGTCGCGTTTGTGCATGAGATCGGCAATAGAAATTTCCTCTTAATCTATAAATGGAAATTTTTTCTTCTGCCATTTTTATATATACTTTAGATACTGCTTCTAGATACTGCTTCTAGATACTGCTTCTAGATACTGCTTCTAGATACTGCTTCTAGATACTGCTTCTAGATACTGCTTTTAGATACTGCTTCTAGATACTGCTTCTAGATACTAGATGCTGAGTTTCGTTAATTAAGCACCGAAAATGCCGAATTGTGATGTATTTATCATTTTTTATGTTTGTTTTATTTTATGATTATATGACTATTTTTAGATCTTTACGTTTTTGTAATTTTTGTTTCGGATTTTTTTTCGGGTAGATTTTATTGATAATCAGTAATTGTCAAAGGCCGTAATGAAAGGATCGAGCGAAGGTTTTAAT
>QKWP01002218.1:16440-70772 GCA_003550325.1 Gigaspora rosea
AATCTATACGTACATACTTATCAATTCGGATCCGAGATCGTTCTACCTTGCATTGGCAATCGGATTAACACATGATTTTTGGGAATGTGATTTTCTCGTCCTTTGATTGGCCAAGAGGCCAGAGATATATAAGCTACATATCTCTGGCCAGAGATGCCTAGAAAACCTCAAAAAAAATATGACATATATGAGAGATGTCCGGGGTCCTCGATTAATATACTTCCTTAAAGTTTCTACAAAATCTCTAGGTTAGATGTCCGATTAATTTCTTTTATTACTTTTATTAATTTAAACCAGTAATGCGAATAATGTTTAATCATATTATTATAAATTTATAACTTCAGAATTTGATTTTGTTAATCCTTTAAGCAAAGAAGGTTCTTTTCAAAATAAATTAAAAGCTATAATCGAAAAGGAAAACCTTGTCAAGAAAATCGAGAAAGGACACGTTTCAATTTCAGAATCAGAAATGACTTAGAACAATAATAGTTTAGAATAATCCTTTTATCACGCAGCGTTCAACTTGCGCTTTTCTTATTGTATTCCGTACTGTGTAATAAAGTATGTAATAGAAAAAATAAAATAAGTGCTTACTATACAAGTATGTATTCATATATATGTATATAAAATTGATCATGCATCGATTAATATCGCAAAATTTGTCCAATCGGGCAAATGATTGGCTGACAGTGCCGCGCAGTGGCACATTTCAGCCAATCATTTACATGATTGGACAAATTTTACGATATTTATCAATGCATGACTCAATATTTATGTTATCCGGCAATTACTGTATAATCATAACATGATTATATCGTATAATACATGAAAAAATAACAAGAAGAAATTTTTTCATGATCATAAGAGTTTGCCGGATAAAATATAAAAATGTTATTATAATACCTACAAAAAAACTGAAAGCCAGTATAAGTTTAAAGTGTAACTGATTTATATCGACCTCTTAAAAAATAAATATGATAAACGAAATATTAAAATTGTAATCTTATTTAAAATACATTAAATTTATGATGTAGACAAGTTTTACACCGGGTGATGCTAGTATATAAATAATACGCAAATTAAAATATTTATTATAATTGTATTTTACCCTATATTATTCTATATCATATCTTAAGTTAACCGGATACCTCAATAATTTATCTGTTTATCAATTTTATAATTCGGGTACCGGATAGTCTAACAGTTAACCGGTTATTGTACCCTAGGGTACGACCACTAATCTGTGATCGCTGCATACATACTTTAGATCCAATCACTAGATCATGAGAATTTTGCCTGTAAAAATTTTACATACTGTACATACGAAGTTCTTTTTATCATATAAATTAATTATTTATTTATTTAGAAATGGTTTCGTCATGTGTCACCCATCATTAATCCGGGTCTGACCCGGGTCTGACCCAACCCGACCCGGGTTGGGTCTGACCCGGGTCAGGTTGGGTCAGACCCGACCCAGCTAAGACCCCTAGCGATGACAAGCTCATTTGATCGTCCTAATTATATTCCGCTAATTAAAAATTAAGCACTGATCTATTACTTTAGGTGCATAAGAGCACTCTTAATCACATGCCATGTGCAACCAATAAGTTCTGTAACTGAGGATTTTTTTACAGTAACAATCAAAATCAAAATAATTTTAATACAAGCTAACATAACCTTAACCTAATCGCATATTATAAGTCACTGGTAAGTTCTATAACTGAATTTTTTTTTACAAATTAATTCTTTTTTCCTAAATATTTCTAATACAAATTAACACAACTTAACTGCTTCTACAACAGGCTTTTTTGTGGTAAATAATGAGCGAAATCACGATATTTTTAACACAAGCTAGCATAATCTACAATAATTCCAATAAAAACTAAACTTAGCCACAACTATGTATAACAGATAAGTTCTGTAACTTCAATAAATTACTTTTTTTTTTTTTTTTTTTTGATATTTCAAATACAAAATAACACATCTTTATAGGATTTTTTTTACAGTAATCTTGATTGAAATCACGATTCAATACAAGTTAACGTAACCTTAACCACGCATGATAATTCCAGTAAAAACTAACTATATATTGTGTTACTGGTAAGTTCTGTAACTGAATGTTTTTGAAATAAGGTTTTTTTTGGATATTTAATATTTTTAATACAAATTAACACATTCTTAATTACTTATATAACAGAATTTTTTACATAAATCACGATCGAAATCACGATACTTCCAATACAAGCTAATATAGACTTAGGGTGAGCTCAAGCATTTTCTTTAATGTGATCAGCTAGTAAACGAGATTGTGCACAAGCACCATAATTAATGAAAATAAATCTAATGCCAATTTTGCCGAAGGTTCATAGTGCAAAATGCGAATTTTAAGTTTTAGCCAATAAATACAACTCTGTGATAAAAGAAGATGGCTGAAACTAGTAATACAGGCTGACCCTGGCCTATCAACCGGGCGGGCGAACTGACTGAGGATTGACCCACGCCTTTACAGGCCAGGCAGACTGACTAAAATAAGTTAGGATTTTAAATCAATCTATTTTCAACCTTTTATCTTTTATCTGCTTTAATTTTACTAGAAACCACTAATAGTCAGTAAACCGACCATAATCCTTCTTAGTTCAAGGCCGAATAAAAAGCTTTTTCTGGCTGGCTAATTATTTTTATTTCTATTAGGCTGTTAAATAATTTTTAAGAGCTTGTTTCCGCAGTTGACTTAACTGCTGAAATTACCAAATAGTAAGTTACTAAGTTTATTGATATAAGTTGCCAGAAGTTTTGGGCAGGTTGTTGAATTAGGTTGGAATTAATCAATTAATTATAGATTCTGCTAGCGTTAAGTCAGATTCAAAGAAAAGATTGAATAATATCAGAAAATTTTAGAATGATAGACAGTCAGCCAATATAAACACACGAGCATAGCATGGTTATCAAGAATTTTTTGAGGTATGGTAATTTGTTTAGTAAAATTGCCCAAATTAACTGATAGAAGATCGAATGTTTGTTAATTTGGGTTGACTAAAAATTTTTTTAATAATGTAGTTGGCCCGGTCGACTGGCCGAGTAATTTTGTTGGCTGGGTCAGCCCAAGCCTTTGGTATCAGCCTGTATCACTAGCCTAGGCCATCTTTTTTTTCATTGCGATGGCAAGCTTATTTGATTGTCCTTATTATATTCGCTAATTAAAAATTGAGCACCGATTTATTAATTTAGGTGCTTGAAAGCACCCTTAATCACATGCTGTATGCCACCGGTAAGTTCTGTAATTGAGGATTTTTTTTTACAGTAACAATCGAAATTAAAATAATTTCAATACAAGCCACATACGATAATTCCAATACAAACTAATCTAATCACATGTTATATGTCACTAGTAAGTTCTATAACTGACCTTTTTTTTTTACCTTTTTTTTCTAGATATTCTAATACAAATTAACACATCTTAGCTGCTTCTATAACAGGCTTTTTTGATAAAAATAACGATCAAATCACGATATTTCCAACACAAGCTAGCATAACCTTAACCATACGATAATTCTTATAAAACTAAACTTAGCCACAACTATGTATAACAGATAAGTTTTTTAACTGAAATTTTGCAATAAATTGTTTTTTTTGGATATTTCCTATACAAAGTAAACCAGGATTTTTTTTACAGTAATCATAATTGAAATCACGATCCAATACAAGCTAACGTAACCTTAACCACGCACAATAATTCTAGTAAAGACTAATTACATACTATGTGTCACTGGTAAGTTTCATAACTAAATAAGGTTTGTCTTTTTTTGGAGATATGTTATTTTCAATACAAATTACAAATTAACACATTCTTAATCACTTATATGTATAACAGAATTTTTTTATAGTAAATCATGATCGAAATCACGATACTTTCAACACAAGTTAATCACATGCTGTAAGTTCTGTAACTAAGGATTAAATCAAAATAATTCTAATATAACCTTAACTATACAGGTAAGTTCTGTAAATGAATTTTACTTTTTTTTTGGAGTTTTTGCAATAAATCATGATTGAAATTACAATAATTCCAACACAAGTACATGCTGTGTGCTACTGGTAAGTTATGTAACTGAAATTCTGCAATAAATTACTTTTTTTTTCTGGATATTTCCAATACAAATTAACACAACCTTATTCGCTTCTATTAGGGGTTTTTTTTAGCAAATTATAATCGAAGCAATGATCATTTCAATATAACCTTAGCCACCTACCATAATTCCAATAAAAACTAATTTAACCACTCGCTAGTAAGTTCTGTAACTAAATTTTTTTGCAATAAGTTTTTTTTTTTTTTGATATTTCAATATGAATTAACACATCTGTAATCTAGAATTTTATAATAAATCATCATGATAATTACAATACTAAACCTTTACCGGTAAACGGTAAATTGTGATATATATAGTAAATTCGATACAACTAATATAACTTCTATTCTTAAATTCGTTCAAGCTGATTCAATTGGATGTATGTTATATTTTTTTTTTTCCTCACTTTTGGTTTATTAATCTATCTTTTTCAGAATATAATGATAAGTATTAGTGTCTTTTTTTTTGTTTTTTTTTGTCTTTTTTCATTTCTTTTTTTTAATTAGCATTTTTTTTTTGCTATTTTTTTTTTGCTGCTTTGTGCTTTGGGATTTGGAGGTATAGGCGGAACTTGAAGCATTGGGATTTGCCGTAACGTAACTAAGTTATAGCTAGTTATAACTTTTTGTTTAAGTTACGGCATGCCATAATGTGTGTGTGTGCTATAATCGAAATATGCTATAACACAATTTTATATGTCGAAATTTGTCGTAACTTATATCAATATCGTCTTTTTTTTAGGCTAATTAGATTGAGATGCAATAATTTCATTTCGCTCTTGAAATGGTTTTGATAATTGTTGCAAGTAGAAGGTTGATATGTAAAAAGTTGATTTTATAATTCAGATAATGGGAAATTATCATTATCTAGAACTGAATTGTCTTTGTTCATATTCGGTATAAAAAAAACTTTAGTTAATAAACAATAACTTTCAAGAAAATATAAGCTATTTTTATTGTTGATTGATATATTACATATATTTCATACGTATATGAGAACTGGTCCAGAAAACTGTCAACCTGGGAATTAAAAGTTTTCGATTAAACAAATACAAATACTGACGGCACTTGGGATTCATACACCTATAAAAAAATTTTGTCCAAGTTTTGTCCAAATTTCATCGGCTATGTTCTAAAAATTTTCTGCTTTTGTTCAAAAAAAAGGTCTGAATAAAGTTGATTTTTGAATGTTTAATTAATGTTGACACAAAAATTTCTTTTTTTGCACGGTATAAAAATTATACGATAACGTACTAGAATAGGACCCCGAACAATCTATAAACAGCTAACAATTTTAAAAAATTGTTGAATATTTCTAAAAATAGGAAAGATCTATAGAAAAACAGTCAAAAATAAGCATTAATATTACTAAATATAGAAAAGTTCTACAAAAAATCGTCAAAAATAAGCAAAAGCAAATTGCCACCTATTTATGTATAGTTCGGGGTCCTACTAGAATCAACTCTATCACGAACATTTTTTTCGGACAATACTGACAATACCTACAATAACAAACTTTTTTTATAAGACGGTAATTGGAATTCATATAGCAATTAGGATTCATATAGTTTTTGCTCCGTAACTTACTGTGTGTCATATGATTTTTTGGAAAAGCTTCGCGCACCTCTATTTGGGCTGGCCTAAATTCTGTAATTATAGAAGATTAAACCTGTGTTATGTTTTTTGAAAGTATAGTTTGGGGAATGCAGCTCTAAGTAGTTTTGATAGCAAACAAGTATAATTTGCTGCTAACTAATGCGATCAAGAAAAATCTGACTATTACTAACAACAACCAACTATTATTATTTAAATTTTATTAAAGCTATACATATATTAAATCCAGTTTATAAAATCGGTTTCAAACCTTATCATGTGATCGATTTTGATTGGTCAATCATGGGTTACCATGGCGACAGGTCGCTATAAAATAAAGCTCATAAGTTTTATTGTTTTTTTATTAGTTTTTTTAGACTTTTTTTAAATTTCATACAATATTTTTTAATAAAACCTTGGATTTTTGCTTGTATTTAAATAATGATCTTGAATTATAATTATAATAATACATTAACTACTATATAAATTATTCATACAAAATAAACCTTTGTGAAAATTTTTAATTAATCAATAATATTGTTTCTATATAACGAGATAATCTACAAAAATCAACCAATTACAATAAATTACTACTATATTACTTTACCTCATAAAACATCACCATTTTCTATCTCAAGAGTATTTTTAACAAAAATAGTAAATATAATATAGGGAGGTGTCAATTAAAACATGGCTTATGGCATTTTTTCCATTTTGAGGGGTCATCTAAAGCGGAGTAGAATCACGTGATATATGACCAATCAAATTAAGAATTTGATGATCTTAGGCAATTTTGCTTATTATATTACTACCAAAACCTATCTAAGGCCGTTTGAAATTAAGCTTTCGGTTAACATCACCCCTCCCCTTCCTCTTTGATGTCCCCTAGTAAAAATTAAAAAAATAAATACTACATAACCACGAAATAACGCGATGGGTGTGGCTTCGAATTTCGGCCTAAGGCCGTTCGAAGTTGATTCTTTGGTTAACATCACTTTTCCAGGACTCATGGGAGGAGAGGAGGGGGGTAATATGAAATGAACATATAAAAATGAAGCAATTTCATTGGTTGATGTAAATCAGGTGATTTGTGAGAGTCATTCAGCATTTTGATTGGCTGTTCATTTTTCGGGGGAGGGGTGAGACTTCAGCTGGGAGTGATGTTAACTGAAAAATTAACTTCAAACGGCCTTAACATTACATTCTTCTTATAAAAGAAAGGTGCAAAAATAAATAAATATCGGTATATAATTAATTTATTATAAATACGATAAAAAGAACCTCGTACGTATGTACAATTTTTACAGGAAAATTCTCGTGATCTAGTGATCAGATCTGCATCATTTTAAAGTATGTATGTAGCGATCACAAATTGGAATTTTGGGGTATCCAAATTCTATTGGTCGAGCAAATTTTGTCCCGAATGATTTTAAAAGCTATATGTTTATTCAAATATTTCTTCTCGTTAATACTAGTTTTATAGCTCTTCACAATCGAACAAAAAGCACTTCGGAAGCTCTTTATTCAGCAGTTTTTTGTTTAAGTGGAAGATCGCAGATAAAGGGTATAAAATGATCGACATTTTATAATAAATCACGGCGGAATTTAATAGTAAATTTCTATAGTGTGCGAATGGGGTTTGCTTACATATAAAAGTAATTTTTTTATTAAGTAACTCTTTCTTATTGCTTAATTGAAAGTTGTAGAGCAAATTCTTGTGATTCTAATGGTAGTAAAATCATCAAAAATCGGTTTGATAGATCATAAAATACGAGTATTTTTCAATTGTTTACTATAGAGTTTTTTCTTATGAATTGAAGCACATGACGTTCCACTTACTATATAAGGTAATAGTCACATGCCCGCCGATTTTTACTATGAAATTTGTTTTCTTTAACTGCGGACTACTAATTAATCATTTTAGTGCAAACTGAAATAAACATATATGAGAGCACGGCAAATAGGAATTAAAATTTTGGCTTTATTTTTTATTATTTATTTATTTATTTTTAAGATTTTATTTTTTTAATTTGTTTTTTATTTTTAAATTATTTTATTTTAACTGCGAAATAACCCACAGAGCTATTTCGAGTTTCAGCCTGAATTAATCTTAATTTAGGCCGAAATTCGAAACCACACCCATTGCGTTATTTCATGGTTATGCAGTATTTATTTTTTTAATTTTTACTGGAGGACATCAAAGAGAAAGGAGAGGGGTGATGTTAACCGAAAGCTTAACTTCAAACTGCCTTAGATAGGTTTTAGATAGTAATATAATAAGCAAAATTGCCTAAGATCATCAAATTCTTAATTTGATTTGTCAGGTATCACGTGATTCTGCTCCACTTTAGACTAGGGATCCTAATTTTCTGCTGCGACAAGCCCCAATTTCTGCCTGCTCTACACATCGAATTATGCGAATTATGCGATAAATTTTTTAAAATTATGCTGCAGATTATGCGGATCAGATAGAAATATGCGAAATTTATTGTTATTAAATTTTTATCGTTATCGTTATTATAAGTACTAAACCTCCATCAATAACTTACCAATAAACCCACAAAATTTGTGTAATATAAAATTACGAAAAGAGTCGTGTTTACAAAACTGTCTTTTGTGCCAAACAAAAAAATTACCTGCAAAATTTTAGTATAAGGCCACGCAAAGTTAATTTTTCGTTTTGCATAACCCGCCGACCTTTTTTTTTAAATTTCAATCATGTCAATTATTCCATTTTTGCTATTTAATTTTTCTTCGGTGTCACCCGATGGTGACCTTAATTTTTTGGAATTACCCGATAGAACCGAAAAAAAAACCAAAATTTTCTGGGTGTGAACATGAGCATATTAATTTATAGTAGATGTTATGCAAAACGAAAAATTTTTTGTCCTAATATATGTTTCTTATTAAATTTTTATACTACTTTAACGATATGTTTTACTACTTAACATTCTGAAATTTCAAATCTGATAATTTATGAAATTTATGTTTCGTACAATCAAATGCTGCATCCAATAGGAACCCGATATTACTCGATCTTTAATTCCGGCCATTTATGCGCAGATTATGCTTTATTAATTATGCAAAATTCATCTTGATATGCGAATATCGCAGTCGCATATGCTTCTGCGGTAAAATCTGAATTATGCGCATATTATGCTATCGCAGATCCGCAGTATCCCTACTTTAGACATCCTCCATTTTGAGAAAGTCACGTTTTAAATTTAGTGTAACAACAACAACAGTGATCTATTATTAGTAT
Source organism: Gigaspora rosea (assembly GCA_003550325.1). Lineage (NCBI taxonomy): Eukaryota > Fungi > Glomeromycota > Glomeromycetes > Diversisporales > Gigasporaceae > Gigaspora > Gigaspora rosea. The sequence goes on from QKWP01002218.1 coordinate 25,422, forward strand.
AACCTGTTTGATCTACATGAATTAACCAATCATACAAGCTCTTTTCTATGACTATGCAACAAGGATCAACAAGCTAATTTCTAAAATCTATTTTTAGATCGCTTCTATTTACATATGGCATTTAGAAAAATAGGCATCGACAAAAATTTTATTATGTAAATCGATGCTTTAAATGCTAAATTACATAGTCAAACACATGCTTTATTTGATAGTATTGTTAACTCATTTTTGCAAAAAATGCCATAAGCCGTGTTTTAATTGACACCTCCCCATATAATTATTTGATATAAAGTTTTACATATCTACTTTTTAAAAATTTAAATATTAATTAGTTATATATTAAATTTTTATAGCACGTGGGTACTGGAAGATGATCTATTAGCTAGTTTATAGTGGCACTCGCGTTATAAATTTCTGTATAAATAAAATTGACCAATCAGATGAAATTTTTTAGACTGTATACGATAAATCTAAATTTATACACAGATAAATTCTAAATAATTCTAACATTAATATAAAAAATGTCTGATGATTCAATTACTCCTTTAACCGATGATACATCAAATGTTACTTTCTTTAAGAAAAGTAAAATCGGTAAAAATGTGCGTAAACGCAAAAAATCCCCGTCTCCTAGTGCTTCCTCGGATGTTGAAGAAGGCTCAGTAGTAGTAACAAAAGAACGTAAATTAGATACTTCACATCCTTTTGTACAAAGTACGAAAAAAGGAAAACATACCGAGGATATCAGTGTTACTTTTTCCGCAAGTAAATCTGCAATATCGTCACTATCTCAAGACATCGCTACACGAAAGGCTGAATGGGATACAGAAACTGATCGTGATGCTCAAGCTTTATTAGAAAAGAAACTAGCTGCTGAAGAAGTTTGTTCTATTTTACTATTTGATCAGTTATATTATTATACATATATATATTTTTTGATAATGATTTTAATAATTATTTTAATAATTGATTCTTTTCTTTTCAGGCCGATGATGATAATCTTTATAAAGGTCAAAATGCTTATAAAACCTATATAAAAAAACGGGATACTGCTGCTGGAAATGCTGCAAGTTCAAAAATAAAGCACGTATCATATGTATTCATAAAAATATTTTGACTTTATCTAATTTAAATTATTTATTTTTTTTTTATTTATAGAGCTGGTCCAATTCGTGCTCCTACAAATATTCGTGTTACTTCACGATTTGATTATCAACCAGATATATGTAAAGATTATAAAGGTAAATAATGTTCATGCTAAAAAAAAAAAAAAAAAATTCTTTTTCTTGAATATATTATTTTTGTTTAATTTTTTTAATTTCAATTCTAGAAACTGGTTATTGTGGTTACGGTGATTCTTGTAAATTCTTGCATGATAGAGGTGATTACAAGTCTGGGTGGCAATTGGAAAGAGAATGGGAGGAAATGCAAGGAAACATTCGACAAGACAAAAGTGAATTTCTTATTGAAAGTAGTGATGAAAGCGATGACGAATTACCTTTTGCTTGTTTAATTTGTAGGCAAGAATATAAAAATCCTGTGGTTACAAAGTATGCATTATATATATTTTTTCATTATTTTCAAATAACAATGATGCTTAATTTGCAAAAATAGGAATCTCTCTGAATTCCAAAATCGTATTGATGATAATATGCTTCTGATTGAATTTATTATTATTTTTTTTTCTTATAATGATAATAAAATTCAATAATATAATTACCTTTTTTTTTTTTTTTTTTAGATGTGGTCACTATTTTTGTGAAAAATGCGCATTACAGAATTTTTCCAAAAGTCCGAAATGTTATGCTTGTGGTGCCCCTACCAATGGTATATTTAATACTGCAAAAAATATATTACAAAAACTTGAAGAAAAAAAGAAGAGACTAGCAGAGCAGGGCATTGAAGTGCAGCAACCGCAACAACAGGAGCAACAGCAAGTTGATAGTGAAAGTTCTACTGAGGAAGAATAAAGGATAAAGATTACCTTCAATTATAATGACGCCGCTTCTCCTTTTGAGTGTTCAATTTCTAATACTCGTATGTCTGTTCCACGAATAACTACGTGTTCATAAATGCCAACTGGTGATTCCCAGTTATCAAACCGAAATTTAGTCTCCATTGCATCTGTTGCCTGAAAATTTCCTTGAAGCACTGTACTGTAATAATAGATAGATCTTTTAGCTCTGTCAAACAAATGGTTAACTCCATACGAGCATTTTTTAAACGACCGTTTACCTACTTTTCGTAAAGTCTTGCTGTCGTCTTTGGTTTTTTTTGACTCAAGTCTAACCAAAAAAGTAAAGATCTTTGTCGAAGATTTGTCGCTGCTTTTGAATTATCGTTTTCCATTTGTACAGCACCGGAACAATAAATAATTTTCTTCTCTGTAATAATTCTGTTCAAACATGAAATTTATTTTTATTGGCTAACCAATAAAAATTTCGATTGGCTAAAATCAAAGATGTGAATTTAGTGAAGTATTTTTGCCCAGACTTCACATAAAGTCTAATCATGTGTTCCAAAATTGTAGCCTCGTTACTAGAGGTTGGAACCGGTTTTATTTTTACAATCCGGATTTACAAAGAAAAAGTGGTAATTTGTAAGGAATGTTCTCAAAAAGCAACTGCTATGTGTCATGGTTGCTTTCTACCTATCTTTAAGCATGAGTTAGTTTATGAAGTTTCAGCTGTTCTCATAAATTCTGGGACAACTGATAAAAATTTGGCCGAAATTAATTCGGCCGAATTCGATAAGTTATTGATTTCGGTATGATCAGTATAATAAAATAATTAATAAAAGCTATTTTTGTATCATAATGATCATTTTACGATATCATAACAATGTCAACAATTTTAAATTTAGTTCGAATGTTTGTCCAACATGTTTGGTGTGCTTAGGTTTGTACGAAAATTTATGGAAAAACTGTTCATGTCAACCAATAAACCTTAACAAGAAATGTAAAAAAGGAATCGAATATAAACTAGACTTTTATAACAAATATATTACTCGAACAGGTCTCGCTATTAAAAAAGTTAAATATGATCATGAATTTGTCGACTGGTTTGAATAGGAATTGAAGTTTTATACAATTTTTTAAACCTAATTTTTCTTCGACAAGAACGAAAAATAATTAGAAATGAATAAAAGCATAAATTGAACGAAAATGGATCTTGACAAAGAATAGGAATTGAAAATTTACAAAATTTTTTAAAAACAAAATTTCGTCGAAAAATAATTAGAAATGAAAAAAGGCTTCGTTTGAATGAAAATGGATCTTGCCAAAGAATAGGAATTGAAATTTTACACAAGTTTTTAAAATGAATTTTCGCCGAAAAATAATTAAAAATGAATAAAGGCTTCGTTTGAGCGAAAATGGATTTTGCCAAAGAATAGGAATTGAAATTTTACACAATTTTTAAAAATGAATTTTCGCCGAAAAATAATTAGAAATGTGTAAGGCTTCGTTTGAGCGAAAATGGATCGTGCCAAAGAATAGGAATTAAAAGTTTACGACTTACAAGTGCGACAAGTATGCATGTCGATATTTAGTCTTATTGCTGTATTGTAATATATATTAATCACCTGATATTAAATTACGTATCTGATATTATTTGTTACTGAATCTTATTTTTCCCGAAATCAATAACTTATCGAATTCGGACGAACTAACTTCGGCCAAATGTTTATCAGTTGTCCCAGAATTTATGAGAATAGCTGTAATCTTTTAACCCTAATTTCGGATCAACCCGAATTTAATAAAATTTTTTTAAAGAATAAGAATTATTTTACTCAAGCTTATTTATCAAAATTTGGGCATTGTTAGATAAATTTTAAAACACTTAAAGACTCTATTATTTTTTTTTAATTCTTACAATAACTTTACTGTATTAGCTAACTATAAGTTAAATTGTATTAAGGGTAGAGAGCAGTGTTGTACATTAGACATGTCCAAACTATGTTCTTGTCCAAAGCGTTCAAAATTGTTTCAAACTTATGTCCAAAGTTTAAATAAATAATAAATTAATTTAAAAAATATATAAGTATATATTTTTTTAGATGTTAAATTCATTTTTAAAAAAATTAAAATAGATTATCTTCATAAAATTTTAAGTAATTTTAATTTAAAAAAATGTTAAAATATCTACAAAATGTCCAATATATAATACTAGTAGAGGAGAGTATAAGGTACTATTTTAAAATTATATATAAGCTTAACTGTTAAATAATATTTTTGTATAAATTTACATATAAAAATGGGTATGTCAACTTATTTGATTTATAAGTAATTGCACTAATTTGATTTGATATTCAAATATTTTTGAATTAAATATTTGGTCAAATTCAAATTGACTTTTGATTTCAATTTGAGGAACCCTAATTCTTGACTAAATTATATTAATTCATAATCTATATAAGAACAAGTGAAAAAGTATAATAAATCATAGAGATATGTTTACTATATATTTTTTGCTATTTTTAAAATCTAATTGATCCTAGGACCACCCTAGCAAACGACCTTATCTGAGTAGCTAGAGCTTAATTTTAGTCAGATGCTATTATATAGGGGTCAAACACAAACGCGAGGTATTAATATCGGGTATCTATTTAAATTATATTTGAATACAACAAGATAATAGTAAATAACGCAACATTATGTATTTAGTAGATGTTACACGAAATGTCAATCAAATTCCGGAGAAGTGTACTTAGAACACTACGTCCCAATTATTTAGCTTTAATAAGTTAGTTTTAGCCTCCAATTACTGTAAGTACTAGACTTTAGGTAATATATTACTTTTCATATTATTAGGAGTTTATAGAAAACTTATATCTAAATTAAAATAATGAAAAATACTATGTATTATAGAGTTATTAATCAGTTAAAATTATAAACCAATATTACAACATACCCGCATTTTGTACAGTGATAAAATATAGTTTGACCTTCATCAGCAGAGCGAAGTTGCATAGTATGATAACTCATTTCTTCATTTCCACATTTTGGACATTTCTCCTTGATCTTTTTTAAATAAAATAAACGTGTAAAAAATAACAATGCAAATTAATTAAATATAATTGGGTTACAAACCGAAGCACTTTCTTCTTTATAATTATCAAGTTGTTGAATTTTTGAATGACGAGATCGAAGTTTTGAAGGAAATGTTTTTGGTTTACTTTTTGTTGTTATAATAATATCCTCATATTCTATTTTATTAAGATCCCCAAGTTCGGATAATAATAAATTAAAAGAATGTTAGAAACCAAGGAAACACGAAACCAAATCTCATTAAACACACCAGTAGCATTATGTCTACACGTACAAGCAGAGCATTTAATAAAATCTTCGCCTGTGTTAATAAGTAAAGTACCACAATCCTGACAAAATATTGAACCCAAAGATTTCGATAACTTGGAGCTCATTTTTGAAAAAATATTAACGAAGTGATAGATCAATCTGCATGATAATTTATATTGACAAAATATGTTACACGATGTTTTATTGTAAATCAAGAAATTTTTATCGGATGATTTTTCCAATAAACGTTTCAGATCAAGTGCGATTCTGATAATGCCAAAATGTAAGACGATAATAGTATCATGTATTTTTAACTTTTAGAGCAATAAATAATAAAAATAATATTTCTTTCGAATTCACGTGGGCAAGATATTGTTCCACGAAATAGAAGGTAAATCTTTTTAATTTTGACCAAAGACGTAACATTTGTTTAGATCAAATATTAAGGCTCCAAATTTATTTTATACAATTGTTATATTATACAAGTCCAATAAAACAAATGTTCAAATTTTTACACTTGATTACTATTCAAATGTATTTAATTTCGACCTGTAAAATACAACTATATAATTATATAACATGTATACAATAGGAAAAAAAAATTGCACGACAATAGGGTCTTGAAAGTTTAGTCTAAATGCTAATTTAAAGAACAAATAAAAAATAAAAAAATCTAATGCAACGTCCGCACGGATTTATGATTTATAAAATTAAATGCCTACAGCCCTACGTGCAATTTTTTCCAGTGTTGAAGGTGAAAACCATTCACTTGGAACAATTTCAAGTATCTAAAAAATATGGATTACATAAGTATATAATAATGCAATTTAATAATATAATTCAGACGGATAAATTTACCTTTTGATATTTAATTGCATTTTCCGGTGATCCATCTAATATACGTAACAAACATTGATCAACCAGATTGTTTATGACGAGTGGACGAACAAAATCTTCTTGGATATAATCTTTCCATAAAATAAGGTTGTTCATTAACTATCAAGAAACGTGTGAGTGAGTAAATAAGAAAAAAAATTAAAGTAAATGATGTAAAAAAAGTATGTATACCTTGTATCTGCGCCAAAAAAATCTATCCCGTGATCTTCTTTCATGTTCATCCATTTCAGACTTACGTAAACCAAAAGTATCAGGGTGTTTAATAGCCTCTGCCGCATTCTGTAAACTGCTCGATATCGCTGATGTAAAATCCTGTCACATGAAAAGAGTAAAGTATTGATCGATACGTGTTTTACATATCATCATCGTAAAAAAAATATAATTTAATAAATTATAAATCTACCTTAAACTTTGGAGAGTTCTTATCAACAAACTTTAACATAGATTTGCAAAACTCGATAGCAGATTTTGTTTCTTTGGATGAATACGGATTTAAAACTTTGACTAAATGAATAGCTCGCGGAATAATGACTTTTTCAACAATTTTTGTCAAAAGTTTATCGTCATTTTCCGAAAGGGTTGAAGATGAATTTGCATCATTAAACCCAGAAATAGTTCGGTACCATTCCATCTCGTTAAAATCAGAACGCCCCTACAATTAACGGGTGTGTATATGTATATATATTAGTTTAATATATAATTTATCTACTTTATTTTATGATAAACACAATATTAATTTGATTTACCGTAAATGTTTCCCATAACAACATTTCGTATCTCACGTAAAATTCAAACACTCCGGGTAAACTTAAATCCCCATAAGCTTTCGCATAATCTTCAGAAAATTCTCTTTTCCATGTATCAAATTTTGATTTAACCAAATAAATAGATTTGAAATCATCGTCAACATCATCAAATAGATTGGTTTGATGATAAGAAATTTCATCTACAAAAAAAAAAAAAATAGAAAGTGAATGTCAATTATGTCAATTCAAAAATTTACAAGATATAAACTTATTTAAGAAATATTTATTTCAAAAAGCATACCTATTTTAGAAACCATATCCTTTTCATCAGCCTCACCTAGCTCATCATCAGTAGATAATCCTTCCATTTTAACCTCATCATCCATATTATTTTGTAATCGTTTAAATCTTCTTTTATCTCGTTGCTGTCGTCGACGTTGACGAACTGTATCACTAACATCAAAGCTTATAGATGCGGGTGTCTTCACGCGGCCAAATTCATCAATTTCTTGTTGTTGCTCGACATATTCATTAATATTAAATTTATCTTTAAAAATGAAAATTCATTCATAATATTATTTAATTTCCATTATCATAATTTTTTTTTTTATTCAATCAAAATTAAAAACTTACTTTGATAATTATTTGAGAACAATACTAGATCATCCGAGTCATCTTCCATTATTCTTTTCATGATTAACTCAATTCTTTCTTTAAGCATTACTTCAATATCATTTTCTAATTTTTCAAGGTCAGGAAACTGTAAATTCAATACAAAAACTCGTTGAGTTTATTCGATCAAAAACAAAAATACAAACAATTCCAATCGCAAACCTATTTAGTAATTTCAAAAAGCGACAAAATAGTGGACCTGTAATTCCAACTTTAACAACCTTAGCGTCGAGAAACTCGACTAGATCATCAACGAATGTTTTAAGTTCTTGAAAATACGTATATCGTTTCTTGGTGGTTTGTAATTCATTTTCCATTTGTTCACTTGATTTAACAAGACTGTCAATGTTCTTTTGAATTTGAACAAGTTCTGATTGATGTGTATTGTGAAGGTAGCGTAGGTCATTCATTTTTTGTTCAAGAATCGTCTGAACTTCAGATATTGACTTAATAGATGTGACCGTGGGAACTATACAAAAATTAAAGTTAGGTAAATAATAGCATTTTAGTAAAGGATTTTAAGAATTTCTTACTTGAGACATTTAGAATGGGTTTCTTTGATTGAGATTGGTTTGTTGAAGTTTTAAGGGAATGCCCTCCCTTTTTAATTTGTTCCATTTCCCATTGCATTATCTCGTCATCCTCATCGTCGTAATCACTACGAAAAAATAGTTAAGTATGATAGTGTAATGAAACAATTAAAATTTAAATTCAAGCAAGAATTATAATTTAACAAATTGAAAAAGTAAAGTACATACACTTCCATCAACATTTCCTTTATTCCTGCTTTTTTGAGACGCTGATGTTCTTTTTCAGCTTTTTTACCAAGGGGTAATTTTTCCTCTCCATATTGCCCGAGTTCTAAAATAAAAAAATTGTAAATTCAAACAACTTTCCAATTAATAACTATGATGAAAAAAAAAATTTTTTTTTTTAAACCAACCTTCATCTGCATCACCGATTTCATCATCCTCACGTACAAGCCTCGATTCTAACTTTTTTTCAGATACAGAATCAACCTTATAAAAAAAATTAGAGGTAAGAAATCTAAAAGTTAATAGTTAATAAAATTCAAATAACATATAAAGTAACTCACATCTGTGCCATCATCTAATGGAATGTAGTCTAAGAAAGCACTTTTTTGTCGTAACATCTCTCTCTTTTTTTTAGCTGCATGAATAGCACTTGCATCGGGTATTCCCGAAATTTGACCTTTGAGAATTATAAAATTTAAGATAAATTAAATTATTTAAATAAAAATATAATCGAATATTTGAATATATAAATATAAATATAAATATATATATATATATATATATATATATACCAGATCCTAGAGTAGATGGAAATTTTTCAGCAATAACGTTATCTTGTACTTGAAATGATAATGGCATGACAGGTGTATTAGCACGTAATTCTGATAAATGTTCTTTAGTGTATGAAGGGGATGATATTGTCGCTTGATCTAAATTAAGAGGGACTGATTCTCTAAATCAAAAAATAATCATGTCAGCATTAATGTTACTTTTGTTACTATAATTAAATATAATTACCGATAAATAGTTTTACTTAACTGATTTAAAAGAAATTGCTTTGATTTGGCTTGTGCCAGCCGACGACTCGCGGAACTTTTGGTCACCTTGAAGGTTTCATCTCCTTCCTAATTATTAAACACAAAAATACATGAAATAGAAGGGTAAATAATATGTCAATTTTGAAAGCACAGGTTAAAGATTTTAGATCTGTTGAAACATTATGCACCTCTTCGTTCCCAAAACTCAGAACAGATCTGTTATTACTCTTGTTTTTTTTCTTTGCAATTTTAGCAATGGGTACTTGCAAATCTATTTTTTAAAATAAAATTATTAGACTCAATTTAAGCTAATTTTAGAGTTAAGCAAATCTTACTGTTATCTTCTTCATCGTCGTTGCCCGGTTTGATACGAATATTCCGATTCTTTTTTCTAAGCATTTGTTTCTCTTTGTACAATAAGTGTTCTGTGAATTTTGGAATTAGTCAAGATGTGTGTTAACGTTAATATTTATCAACGTATGGTCAGTGTATTACCAGAATTGGCTATTAGTCGGCTTAGCCAACTAAGTCAGTCGATTTTTTGGCTTGTTACAGTATTAACAAAAATGATCGTTTTATCATTACGTTATTAATTGTCACCGAACCTATAAACTGGAACATTAGACTTATCGTTATAACGATAAGTTCAATTCCAATTCAAAATCCGATTAATTTTCTAACTTTGATGTTTATTATTTAGTCGGCTAAGTTGATTAAGCCATTGACTCAGTCGATAGTCGAGGTCTCACTGCCACATAAAAATACACAGATAGCCCCAAATAAGAGCAACGTAATATTACTAATGTTAATAATATTGCAAATGCTGATGCATACAGTATATAAATCGATTAAAAATTTATTACAACTAATTATAATAATATTTTTGATAAATTTTATTATTTAATATCGATAACTAATTCTTTGAGCATAAAATTGACTTTCTATCCCAAAACGGAGAGGATGCAGATGCATATCAACTAAGGCAATCGTGGGTTGTAAGTAGGAATGTTAATTGTTCAGTTCGAACTTACCTGAGTATCAGACTTGAGTATGAAGTTGTATAAAATCAAACATCGATTAGATATTATTTTATTTAATGCAACATGAAGTATGTTATATATGTCATATATTTAGTACAAATCAAAGTCGAAGTGGAGTCGGCTTTAAACAACTTGATTTTAACTGATTCGAAAACCAGCTAAACTGAGCTGTTTGACATCTCTAGTTTTGTTCGGATTAGAGGTAGAGTTTTAAAATATTTCATTAGGTTGCAGAGTATGATTATCGTGTTTAAAAAATGACAGTAAAATAAGAGTTTATTAATACTTGTAATCATTAGTATGATGATAAATAATAGAGTTCAAAGAAAATAGGTATGAATGAAAATAGGTATGAATAGGTATAGTAGCAAGTGCTTTAGAATATATAATTATGAATATAATACTGTAACAAGAACTAATACAATTTATACAATTTGAATCAAAAACTACAAATTTTGGCAGAAAGTGTCAAACACCCATTTAATTCATTTTGTATCCTTTTAACTTCTACTAGCGTGACCAAATCATCGTTATGGTAACAAGTAAAATCTGGTTGGCCGATGTGAGGTTTCCTGGTTGAAAAATCATGACTCCCCATTAAGTCATTTAATACAACGTTGATATTGACGTTAACTGCCTCGCGGACGTTTGATTCATTGAATAGCAGCCTATTATAGTTAAATTTTGGTTCTTGGAATATAATTTGTTCTTTATCAAAAATGTACTCATCGATCTTTTCTAGAAAATCTTCCCATAGATGAACCTTTTCTGGCAGTTTGCCATTCCCTGATGTCGTACTGCTTGATGAACAAGCAAATGATAAGTATTTGGGGATGTAAAAGTCTGGACTTCTTCTAAAGCCACAAAGTCGTTGTTGATGGAATATACGATGGCATAAAAGAATCTATGGGCATTAGCCTCTTCTGTAACATCATAATTTTCGTGGACCCAAGAGTAATAATGGTCAAGCGACCATTTCTCGTGAGCAAAATAAAAACAGATTTTCCCTTTTACAAAATCACTCATGTTTGTCCGAAGGTCCGAAGCTTAATAGAGGATATCTAATGTTTAGTTATGGTGATACAAAACAATGTGTCAAAATTATAACTTCAAAAATTCACGTAACGTTGGAGTTTAAATATTGAAAAACATTTGCACGCACTCAAGGTTGGGGTAAAAACTGGCCGTGCTTGGGGCCAGGAATAATTTTATTGTAGACATTGGTTTCCCGAAGGGTTAGCAATTGGAATTGCGCTGGGAACCGCAGTCACAGCCCAGGGCAGAATCAAGGTGCTTGTTCTGGCGTAATGACTCTGTTGTGGCGGGTTTGGGTGGGGCGAATAAATTTTTCAGAAATTCTGAACAGAGTTTGTAAAGTTTGGGGTCTTGGTATTTATGGCGTATTTTGGGTGGCTTATTTGTGTGACGGGTTATGTTGCCCGTGATCCTGTGACCGCCTTTTGATTGGTGATCCCGCCGTTGTGTAACTTTAACATGAGTCACGGCTTGGATTTTGTGATTCCGCCGATCACGCGTTTTGGTGTCACGTGATACCATGCTTAGCTTGGTTTTTCGAATCGTTGACTTGCAGTCAACATATACGATTCAGTCACAAACAAAATATTATCGTGATTGGACGATCACGTGAAATTATAACTAGAGATGGGCGCGCGCGTAATCCGCGCGTGATCCCGCGCGTCACGCGCAGGATTTTTTAGAGCCCGCGCGGAATTTTTAATATGATCCCTAACCCTAACATGAAAAGGACAATATTAGCACTCACCTTAATCCTAACCTACTAAAAAAAATATAGAAATATCAAAAGGTTGTATAACTAGTAATTACTACATATAATAGGGTGATATATATAACGTGGTTGTTATGAATATAACAGTTAATCCCAAACTCTGGCCAAACTAATATCTCAAACATTTTATAAATAATTTTTATTTAAACAAATGATATATATTCTTATAGCAATGTATAATATATTTGCAAAATATTGCTTTTTTTAGGTTTGGGATTTGTCCGGGTTTTGCCGGCAAGTATAAACTAGTGAGGCTCCAGGATCAGAGCTTTCTGATTCACTATTGATTACATTGTTAGATTTATCTTTATATATGTTATTTGTAATGAATTCGACAGTTAAGCCTGATAGTGTTTCAAGTTTACCTAATACTAAATTCAAAGGAGGACGCATAGCAGGATTCGAAGACCAACATTTCTGATAAAGAATGGCATAATCTGAAGGTGTATCATCAATTATTTTTTCTCTTTTGTTTGGTGAAATAGATAAATATGTCGTCAGAAAAGGAAGATGAAAAATAGAGGAATTCCAGCTATATATATCTGATGTTTTATCGCGCTTATAATTTTTATCTCCATGGAGAATGTATTGCGGGTCTATATACTCTAGCATACCTCCCATTTCATTAGAACTTGTTGCAGGGGAATCAGCATTCAAATTTTTTGGTATCATAGCAAAAAGTCCGCAACTAATGCACATCCGTTATCCATCAGAATATTCTTAGAATGCTAGAAGAATTTTAACAATAAAAGACTTTTATAACAAGCGATTTAGAGTACAGTTTAATAATTTATAATTATACATAATAGATTCCGATGAATGATATATCTATCATGAATTTTCTTTTGCAATTTTAATGAGTTCAGCCCATGAAATTTTGTAAAGACCATTTTGTTGTTTTTTTTTGCAAATAGGCGCGTAGGTCTCCTTCATTAGCATATTGTAAAACAAGAATAATGCTACTGTATCAATTTGGGGCCTAAAGTTATATATTTTAGGTGAGAACGATAAAATCAACTTTCAAAATTAATTACTTCAATACCTCTTATAATTCCATTGAATTTAAAGATGTTGAGGCGTTCAATCGTATTAAGAAGTTTAAGCTGTAATAATTTATTTCAAATTTTGCATTATTGTTTTGAAAAATATAACGATAATAAATTTATAAATAATAGATTACCTTGACAAGATTTTAATACGTATTTTTTTTTTTTTTGAAAAATAGCAGAATACACAATAAGCCCGCGATCACTAAATTGCGCATAATCGAACATATTTATATGAGACTTTTTTTAAATATTTCTCTAATTTACCGAGTATTCAATTACTAATATTAAAAAAGATGATTAACATGTATGTTCCAATGCGTTCAGATTATTATTAATAAACTTACATGTTGTTTTCAGTGACTCAATATAAAGTTCATCAGAGATATTATCATCTATAGTTATTTGTCCAAGCCTATTTACAACTTGATTAATGTCCGGACGCTTTGTTGCATCATCTTGTCAACATTCTTTAGTTAGCATAGAGTATTTTTTTATTGGTAGTGTTAAAATCAATGCCAAAGATGCTGGTGAAATTAATTCACCAATTATATAAAAATTATTTCTCTATTTTAATTTACAACCAACATACCAGTATTTAAAGTAGTTTATCTGACAAACTCATATGATCATGAATGTATTTCCTTCCGTTATTTTTTTCATGTGTTACGAAATATTCATGTTTACTTGGATTAGCTCAGCTGACAACTCCCTACCAATCATGATCATAAATTGTCGGCTAACACCATTATTGGGCAAATTTTTGAATAACGGTAAATTGGCTCAACCGGGCAAATGATTGGCTGACAGGTGCCGCAAAGCGGCACGTGTTCATTTGCCCGTTTGAACAAATTTACCGTTATTCAAACAATAATGTATACATATTGTGGTGGTGTTCCCTCAACAGGGATTTCTCTGTTACCTGTTAGTATGCTAATAAATTGATTTGTTTCAGGTATTGCTCAAATGGTGGATGTCCACTAGATATTTCTCACATAAGTACTCTTAAACTATAAAGTGCTGTATCCTTAAATGAAAGGGCTCAAAATTAATATTCAACCTTGGCGAATTAATTTGCTTCTTAAGATGACTCATCGTGGTTGGCTTCGGGTTAGTGGTAAAAATACTATATAGGACCGATTTCTTACCATATAACCATACGTTTGTCTGATTACAATTTTGGCTTTTTCAATGATACCATATAAGAGCCGATTTCTTACCATATAACCATACGTTTGTCTGATTACAATCTTGGCTTTTTCGCTTGTTTTGTTGAATTCTGATAGCGTTTGCTCGCCTATTTTGTCGAAGACATGCTTCCTTTCCGATGTAAGGTTTCCTGATTGAAAAATCGTAACTCCCCATTAAGTCATTTAATACAATGTTGATATTGATATTAACTGCCTCACGGACGTTTGATTCCTTGAATAGCAGCCTATTATAGTTAAATTGTGGTTTTTTGGAATATAATTTCTTCTTTATCAAAAATGCACTCATCGATCTTTCTAGAAAATATTCCCACAGATGAACCTTTTCTGGCAGTTTGCCATTCCCTGATGTCATACTGCTTGATGAACAAGCAAATGATGAGTATTTGGGGTCAGTGGAATATGGAAAAGTGCTTCCTCTTGACAAAGAACTTAAAAAACAAATACACGTGTATTAACAAAAAAACATAGATATTAGATAAAAATTTTAGCTAAAACTTTCATCCTTTTTGAAGGAATGTCCATGGCATTTGTGTCATGATTTTTACGCTTTCGTCCTGCCGTGGGTAAGTTTGTCATGTCACATAAAACACGTTTATCTCTTGCTTGTTTCCATCCGGTATTTGCTCTTTTGACATCATGCTTTACAAAAAAGAAAAGAAAAATCATGAGAAAAATATTTCTCAGAAAGTAGAATAAGCGAAATTAAGGTTTGGATGGAAGATGCACAAGTCCTGCGCACGTTCGTTATGTCATTTAAAGGAAATCTATTTGATCCTTCCTCCAGAATCATAGACCTTTTAGCAAATATGCTTGTGAACGGGTACTACTTGTACCGAATACAACATGTAACTCTCAGAACACTCCGTAATCGTATGATCCAACATCCTAACTAGAGATAGGACCCTGAACAATATATATAGAGGTTATATTGAAATTTTGGTTAAAAAGGTTACTTTTTTACAAAAATGTTATATTTGAAAAGCGGATAATTGATCAAATGATTATATTTAAAAGTGGATAAAAGCTTCTAATGTTATATTATTCAAAGTGGATAAAATTAATAAGTTTTATAAAGGTTATATTTAAAATTTGGATAACAAAATAAAAAAAAATAAAAAGAGAAGAGAGAAAAGAAAATTTTACAAAAGTTGTTTTTGAGAAAAAAAAATTTATAAAAAGAATTTTTTTTGAAATTAAATATTAAAGCTTATATCTAAAATATGGTTAATTAGCTTTAATAAAAAGTGGATAAAAAATTTAAAAAGTTTATGTTATTAAAGCTAATATAACCTCTATATATATTGTTCAGGGTCCCCTAGAGATGTAGCTACACATTATAGTGTGACAAACTATAATTGCCAAGAGGCGTAACTAAATCCGTCTCAACCTCATTTATTATACTTACTTTTTGTCTTTTTAAAAGTTTCTCTGTAAAAGTCTGGACTTCTTCTAAAGCCACAAAGTCATTGTTGATGGAATATACGATGGCATAAAAGAATCTATGGGCATTAGCCTCTTCTGTAACATCATAATTTTCGTGGACCCAAGAGTAATAATGGTCAAGCGACCATTCCTCGTAAGAGAAAAATTCAAAATAACGTCCGAAGGTCCGAAGCTTAATAGAGGATATCTAATGTTTAGTTATGGTGATACAAAGCAATGTTCAAAATTATAACTTCAAAAATTCACGTAACGTTGGAGTTTAAATATAGATTCAGTCACAAACAAAATATTATCGTGATTGGACGATCACATGAAATTATAACTAAAGATGGGCACGCGTATACATAGGAACCGCATAAAATTTCGCAGACACGTGATGATATGCGCTAAAATTCTATTGGCCGAAACAAATTCGCGACGCGTCATTGCATTTTTCTATTAAAAACTTTCGATATTACAGTATTATGGTAATTCGAACGACGTTAGCAAGAGGCTTATATATAGCAAAATTTTGCAAGAAATTTTTTTTTTAAGACGCAGAAGGTGGTTGTGTAAACCAAATTTTGCGTTATAGACGATTTTTGAAAAAGCCGGCTGTTTTGTTTCGTTTTCGCGTTACACCTGATCCTGTGTCATGATTGTTCAAAATCACGAGTCTGCGGAATTTTTATGCGGTTCCTATGTATAATGTTCCTATGTATAATGGCACGCGCGTGATCCCGCGCGTGACGCGCGGGATTTTTTAGAGCCCAGCGCAGAATTTTTAATAAAGCTGCTCGATACGTAAGCATCAAGTAATTTTTACGAAATGCGTTCAAAATGGGAAAGTTTAAGAAATTAATTAATTGAGTAAGTATGAGGCAGTGATGGGTTTGGGACAGTTCGGAAATACGCTGGAACATTTTGGGACATTTTAGAACATTTTTTATAAATTAAAACTACTCTAAAATAATCTACTTTAACTTTTTTAAAAATAAATTCAGTACTTAAAAAAACATATAACTGTATATTTTTTAAATCAACTTATTAATTATTATTTGGGACACTGGGACAATAAGACGTTGGGACATTGCAAAAAAGCTTGGGACACTGTCCGAACCCATCACTGGTATGAGGTAATGGGTTAGTGTTCTGGTATATTAGCATTTGATAAGGTAGTAGAAGAAATAGTCTTTTTTCTTCTGCGAACCCGACATTCGTCCTGGTTAAATCGAGCAACTTTAGCCTTAAATTATTATCCTTATACTATGAGTCAAAATAAAGATAAGCCAGCTACGGTAGAGGATGAACCTTCATCTTCGACTAATAGAACTTAGCTGAAACTTTAAAAAATTTAACAATATTATTTTAGTATTATTTTTATATTATTTTTCTTTTATATTATTGTTTATATTGTTATTTGGCATTGTACAATGCATTGTAAAAGTATAATTCTATATAGTTATTATATTATAATAATAAATATATAATATTTATTAATTATTAACAAAATATTGTAATATAATTTATTTTATTCTACATTGGTCTAATAGAATGGTATCGATTTTTTGTTGTTTTGTCAATATTTCTTGGATTTGGTACTTGTACCTAGAATTTGAAACTTGATTCGGCCTTCGGATTTAAATCCGATTTCCTTCGGATTCAAATCAAATCCGAATATAAACGATCTGACACATAAATATATATAGAAGACAAAAGCATTTTGATCACATATCTATTGTTTTTAGATAGTCAATCCCTTTTTTTCACCAGGCGCATAATCAATTAAATAGAAATCTTGAACTGGTTTTCATTCTAATTTAACCAATCAAATAAAAATAATTTTATATGTGCAAAATAAAACCGGATATCGATTTAACCAAACTCTGCTTGTACCTCGCGTAAGGTAAAACTAGCATACATTCCACAATTCATATGACTTCACGAGGTAACATCATCCAAGACAAGAATTCTGAGTTTGGTGGAATCTTAAACTTCAACGTAAGAACTTAATCTAAAAACCTTTGAGTAATCACTGATTGCTTCGCGCGCAATCCGAAGAATGTGAACTAGGTTGTGTTTCAGACGATCATGTGATAGTTCGGAGTCAACCTCCGGAAACCTTCGACATATTATTCTGTTATAGATAATACAGTAGATATTCATAAGAATGAACGATTAATAACCATTTGAGGTTGAATCAATATAAATCAAGCAATTCTTTTATAATAAAAAAAATTTTAAATCTTTGAAAAATAGTAATTTAACAAAAACTTTATAAATCCAATTTAGTTAAGTTTTGTTAAGTTATTATTTTTTAAGTTTTAAAGCAAGTTATTAAAATTGCTTGGTTTCTATTAATAACCCCATTTTATTTTTATCGTTATTAATTTTTTTATTTATGTTAAATTTTTGATAATATGCTTTTTTTGGAAGTGCTTCATTATGTCATTGACTAATGGGTTATTTTACTACATGTGGATACAGTAGTGTATCCTCAAAGTAATTTTTGCCTTTAATTATAACAATTGGTTTTATTAATCCGATGTTTTATGACTTGATTTGAACCGGATAAATAACCATAGTTCAAAAGTCCAAATAGTGACATTTGATCTGGTTATCCATACCATGGTTTCTTTTAATTATCAAAAATTTTGCAAACTGATCGATTTTTCAGACCATCACATGATCATTCGAGCTTTAACCTGGTATACATATCAGTGTTGTTCTTTTTATATAAGGTCATAAAGTCATAACCTATAATTGGCCTATAGGTCATAAGCCAACATTGATACATGTTGTATTGTGCTTCGTGCAAGATATTTGCACGACGATGATAATATCGTTTTTTACGAGACACATCTCTATACTTGATACTGCATTCACTATTCATAGTGATCATTTATCAATGAAGATAGGCAATTTATTCTAGGTATTTAATGCATATGGACCATATCAAAGTTTAATTCGTAATACCTCAAAATTTTAGTAGAAAATAATCATTTAAGGGGTAACAATTCAATGGGCGCTTTCAAGCAAAAAATTCGGTTCTCCCCTAAGCAGATATCCATTGTCAGGTCATTGTTAGTAGTGCGTCTCATGGATTGCTCATGAGTGCTTCATGGTTTGTCTCATGAACCAAAGGACAATTTAACATGCTGGGAAATAACTGAAGACAATTACATAAATATGTATGGTACAATAACTGCTAAGGGGAAGACCGAATTTTTGCTTGAAAATGCTCGATTTATACTACGGTAATTGTTTCTATTTACCCCTTGAATTATCTTTATACAATATATGTACTGTAACATATAATAAAAAAAATTTATTTGTTTGCTACCAAATTTAGGGTATTATTTAGTTCTGCAAATCTGATATACAAATTTATCTAATAAATTTGTCCCATTTCTATTGTGAGGTATTTAGATTATTCATTTCTTATTTAATAATTCTCTAATACAGTAATAGATGGGTATCAATCAAACTAAACTAAATTAAAAAATCTTATTTTGATTTTTTTCGGTCAAAATGCTACGTATTGAATGAAATATCTATATTATTTTCTTCTCATTTAATTATTAATTTTGCCTGAACACAATAATTATCTGTATGTTACTACTAGAGTTTTATTCGGTATTCGGATTTAAATCCGGATTCGAGTTACAGTAAAACCGAATCAGGAATATAAAACCAAATATAAAACCGAATAACTAAATCTGAAAAATAAAGATGGTCTGAATACGTACATACTGTAGAGGATAAAATTGCTAAATAAATGGTACTGTACTTATATAAACTCATTGCCTCTAGGTAATCGTCAATCAATTGTACTTACGTATTCCTGTACTCATGCGCATAAATAATATATGCTATTTATTTAAATCTGTCTCTGGTTTTGATTAAATAAATTCGAATTTAAAAAATAAATTCGGTTCCAAACTCTATCATCATATTTAATTTTTTCCCATATAATTAAATAAATTATTAAGGAGACTGGCTAAGGTGGAATTAGTGTAAGGCAAAACGTCACACTTTTCTAATTTATCTAATGCCGCGTTTATGGTTAGGCAAACTGTCGATACTTGCCAGACGTCAATTTTACATGGTAATGAGTTGCAACAACAATGACGATGTCCTCATCCCTGTACTAACTTGTACTAACTGTTATTAACTAAGACTTGAATAAAACATCTTAGTCCCAATCATCACTTTAACCAAAAAAAATCCCCTGATTTAAAATGAATATTCAAAACTGAAGAATAACATCTGAAATCTATAGCTTTGTTTTATTTTTTAAATAAAAATTATATAGATTTTTTTTCTTCATGTCAATTGACATTACAGCAGTATTTTTAGTCTTGAGTCTTTTAATCGGTACGGTATAAGGCATACTTCGAAGGCATGCTTGTGTCTTCGTGTCCTGAACTCTATGTATACAATATTAGGCATATAATAAAAGTAACGAATTTTTTCAGAGCGATAAAAATTTTTTTATTTGATATATTAACATGTGATGATATTTAACGCTAATTACATAACGATAATCTTGTGACAAGTCAAATACATAAACATCTCTTAAATGTTTCCTTAAATTACTTCGAATGTATATAAAAAAAAGCATATGCAGATCTTAATTAAACATCGCCCGATATTACAGCATTATACCCATTATACCTATTATACCCTGTATTTTTATGCCAATCTTGTTATAGTAATTTTTTTGATCTTGAAAAGCAGATGCGGCTCTGATCCCTTTATCAAGTGAATTGGAAAAACCCGGGCTTTACGACTGTTCTACACTGTTCTACATTGACGTAAAAACTGAACGTGTATTCTGTTTGGTCGATCTTATATTAGGTAATTGTCACGTGGTCGTGTAATTTTCCTAATTTCCGCCGTTGGCGGTTCGATAAGTCCTCAATATTGTAATAAATACTACAGAAATAAAACAGTCAATTTGTGATAAGTTTCAATTGAAGTCAATTTTTCACAATGCAGAAACGTCAACAAGGTTATATACAACTTCCAGCTCCAGTGCCTTTTGCAGAAACTCCCGTTCAAAAACCTTTAGTGATAGATCCGCAAACTGAACCTCAAGTTGGAAGAGCGAAATCGAAACAGCCCAATAGAACTACAAAAACTTCTCAAAAATTAAAACTTTTTCCAGAAGATCAAGCAACTCCTCCTGCTGTCGATGAGATAAATGAAGGAAGATACAATCAAATTGGTCAACTTACTCATAGAACTGCTAGGAGAGAAGCCGAAAGACTTAGTAAACAAGAACGACTTAAACTTCCGCGGGTTACTGCTTATTGCACGGCAGCGTATGTTAATTTGAAAGAAATACTTCCTTTATTGATCTTAAGAAATGCTCATCTTGCTGATTCTTTTACTTTTTAGTTCTTATCGGTTGGACGATTTAATGAAATATCTTCAAAATCGAAAAATTCGAAATAGTACCGCTCCAAAACGTTTGGATGAATGGTAAGCGTATAATTATTAATTAATGCTTTAAAATATTTCGACTTTGATATAAAAAAGTATTTGGAATTACTGTAATTATATTTATCAAAATTCATACCTTGATAAAATTTACTTTTATTCATTACACATAGCATATATACTCCGTTTTCCTATCGTTCACCTAAACCACCAACTACTGCTGATCTCTTAGGTCTTGATGATGTAGTAGTCCATTCTCAAGATCAACCAATTCCTGAAATTATTTTCTTTGATTACGGTGTTGTTGTCATCTGGGGTATGGATGAAGTTGAGGAAAAAAGTTTATTACGAGAATTATTTTCCTTTGAAGACGAAAAATTATGTATGTTATATGAATTATATTTATTGTTATTGTTATTTTGTTATTTTATTCTATTCTATTCTATAACTTTTTAATTATATTCATTTAACAGCTGAAGATGATGTTGAAACTGAAGAATTTCATTTTCATTATGATTCTTCTTATCAGCCAAGGTATGTTCTCGATATCTCAAGTTTTTAATAATTATCTTTTTTGTATTTGCTCATTACATTAAATTCTTTGGAATGGTTTGGTTCCCAGAATATATAATGATGTGATTACTCTTAAACATCCCGGCAATTATATGGTGAAAGTTACAATATCTCATGCGATTGCTCAATCTGTCAAAATGACCTTATTTGAAGGATTAATTGAAGAAACAATCGAGGCTACAAAGCATATTCCGATAAAAATGGCGGAAACGGGTAAAGTCTCTATGTCAAGGTTTGCGTCGATCGATATATATTTTCATTTTTCATTTACTTTTGTAATTCGTCCTTATTCCTTGGAATTTATCTAGAACTGCCATTACCAAAAAAATTGGTCAGGTAACCAATTCTCTCAATATTATATTTTGAATTCATTTTTCTTTCAAGGCTAATTTTGATGATTTCATTTATATAATTATATTAAATATATAGTTGTTCATAATGCGAATTAATATAAATTTAGTTAGCAATATTTTAGATACTCCTGAAATTTTTTGGTCTGAACCTACTTATGAACCATTATATGAAGCTATAAGAGGTAAGGAAATTTTTTTATTTTTATTTTTTTATTTTTTTTATAAGTCTACTATCTACTTTTTGGTGTATTTTATACTTGTGAATCTTATGAATTTTTGTCTATTCAATTTTTACAAGGTTATCTTGAAATTTCTCAACGAGTCGACCTACTCAATCAAAGAGTGGCTGTTATAAGTACTATCTTTCTCCAAATGTATTTATGTATCAATTCAAAATTAGATGAACTTAAATGTTATATATTTCATAACAGGCGATCTTTTAGATATGCTTAAAGAACATTTAACAAGTTCACACGGTTTGTGTCATGTAATATTTTTTTTCATAAACTATCAATTTCTGTATTATTCACATAAAATGTTTAAAAATTTAGGCGAACAACTCGAATGGATAGTAATTATTCTTATCGGTAAGTTTAAATATTAAATCGTTTTTATATTACTATAATTTCTAAATCGATTAATTTGATTCTAGCTTTCGAAATCGTAATTGGTGTAATTACTATCTGTATCGATTCTGTTGCGTATTTTAAGCAAGATACTTCCTCTATTTAAGAATTCATGTTTTTATATGATTTTGTAAAATTTTTGGATGTGCTTATTTATTTTGTTTGCACTAGTTGTGCATAGAATAATATTTTGTATATTGTATTATGATCTTAGTTGAACATTTCGTATTTGATGTTAAAAAAGTTGTAATTTCAACCAGCCCAAGATATTCCAAGATATTATATTGTTTCATCCTTGGCTTGCTGATGATTCAAGCTGTTTATATGCATCAAAAAATATTTATTGCTTTTGGGCAGATAGAATTAAAAAAATTACACATATCAGATCCCCTCGTAACTTATAATTTTTAAATTTTGAGATTTTTGGTAATAAAAAGATTTAATTAACTAGATTTGCTAATTCAGTAATTAGTATACAATTGAACAATAGAGTGCATATATACTGTACTGTATATTGATTTATTTAGATCAACAAGGGTCGCATCGCATAGATGCGACTGGAAGTAATGTTCGCGGGTGAATTTTTTCATCCAATTAAATTGAAATAATCATGTGATTACATTAAGCTTTGAGCAATGCAGCAATGAGGAAGAACATTTGTAATAATTTTAACGAAACAGAATAATATGATCATGAGTGAATGATTTTTGCGAGCTTATAATAGTTAAAATGTATATCAATAAAAACGATGATGACAATTTAGATAAACAATAAACGGACTCATTTTATGATTTAAAATTTAACTTTTCTATCAGTTAACCAACTTATTTACCGGTATATTTCAATAGGCATATACAAAAGAGAAGTAATTCATTTTAACATATAGCATTCAGGTATACTATTAAATAAGAACACGAAATACGTATTGTAGTCTAAGTTAAATGATTATATGTTTTGTGCGACAGAAGTAGTTACAAGTTTCTTTACTATTGTCACTTTTGCTGGTTGATCGTAACGAAATCGTGACTATCTATTCAAATTTGAATTAATCGTTTGATAACTTCGTGACATTGCAGTAACTAAATTGTAAATATATTTTTTATAATATCGTTACTAAATCGTTAAGCCTACCGTAACTTCTATACATACCAATTTCGTTTATGTTAATGTGAAAATTGTAAAAATCTAAGTTTCTGTAAGTTAAATATAATATTGCAGGAACTTTAAAACCTTTTAATAGAGTTTCAATTAAACATTTAGTTTTCAACAAATTTTTCAATAAATTAAAAAATTGGCCTAATAACAGGATTCATTTTCAACACGAGTTTTAAAAATGCATATATTTCAAACATAAGATTTTATTTATTTTCATTATTTTAATTATAACTTTATTGATTTTTATTTATTGATAAATACAAAATTACAAATTTTTATTTATTGATAAATACAAAAATTACAAATTACAAAATTATATACATAATAAAAAAAAAAAAAACTATCGAAATTAAATACATAATAAAAAAAAAAAATAATAAATAACGAGACACTTGGTTTCAGAGAATAATTCCCTTACTCGTCCCAACCACCAACGTAGAGGTGTGTCTCATGGTTGGGCCGACTAAAAGCAGGAAAAAAACCGATAAATAACATTTTTAAATAAACGAAAAACAAAAATAAACGATACGGGAACACTAGGAACCAAACGGAGGAAAAACAAAAGAAAAAAACAAAACCTAAAATCTAAAATATGGTGACAAAATAAAAAAAGTTGTGAGAATAATGTTTTTTAAATAACGAAAAACAAAAAGAATGATACAGGACACTCGGAACCAACGGAAAAAACTATCTAAAAAAAAATAATAAAAACACAAAAAAAGTAAGAGGATAGTAAAGGAATAGTAAAAGATAGAAACGATAATAGGAAATAGTAATGGATACCATGTTGAGGTGAGATAACAAGATTAGTAAAGAAAAAAGGTGATATTTATAGATTTGTATTGTTTATTGACACGTTCATAACTTCGCGATTTTGATCATATGATCGTGTATTCGTATAAGCCGTGATCACGTATTTTGATTACTAATTAGGAAATTGAGCATGAAATAACTGTGTGAACTGTGTGAATTGCTCACGGTGAAAAAAAAAAGGGGCGTTACTAAATTTATTGTGACCCATTAAATCACGAGTGCACCGAAATAGCAAAAGTGCATCAGCCAAGACGCGTTTTGCTATTAACACGTAGGGTATATCCTTTTTTTAGTAAATTTACCTTCGCTTTATTACCTATCTTTTAATATCTGAGCGTAATCTAGTGTTATAGTCATTGTAGGGGTAATTAAGCGAAAAGACATGGGTTTTACATAACTGTGTGCCTTTTGACGAGTACCCTAGCCATGGCAAAAAGTTCTGGTCACGTGCTAACAGATAAAAAATCTTTTAGATTAGGGTTAGCGTCTATGTTAGGGTTTGGGGTTGGCTTTATATATAGTAAAATTGATCAAGGAATATTTTTGTTAGTGCGCAGAAGGTTGTTTCTTATGAAGTTGGTCGATAAATAAGCGATTTCTGCGATATTTTCTAATTTAAACCTAATAATGCAGTTCGATGAATTTGTAAATTACGTTATTAATATAATCCGGCAAGTTTAGTGAGAGAGATAGAATAATTAAAATAATAAATTAATTAACATATGATATAATGTAAAATTATGACAAATAAAATTTGTATAATAATAAAGTATAGATCATACATAAATTTATAAAATAATCTTATAATAATAGTATTATAAGTACATATATAAATTGGAATCTATAGATTTAAAATATGCCCCGATTTTACTCGAGTTCAACCCCGTATGAGCACTAGTTACAACACAAAAATAGGTATGACATATGTAAAATACAGCATACATGTCGTAACTTAAAAAAAGTCATGAGTTCCGCATATGCTGTATACGTAGTAGAAAGTGGCTAACGAGGATAGATTGTAATATATAAGAATCATGCTTTTTTAAAGCGTGGATTTTGTGTAATGGCTTTATCTTTTTAGTTCGTGCTTCACACTTATATAGTGCTCTTTTTAATAGAGCTAATAATGACAGTTTAACCTTGAGTTTCTGCACTATATCCACTGGATTGGGCCGGTTCAGTTTCTTTTTTTGTCAGTTCTTTTTTCCTTTAGCATCGTTTCTCTGGTATCTTTTAGTGTCGTCGTTTGTTGATGCCCTATTTCGCTAGTGTTGTCGATAAATTTAGCTTTTCAGTTAGCTGTGGGTTGTGGTGTTAATATATTAGTATCGCTGTTTCTGTTTTTTACAAAATTGCTTTTTCCATCTCATTTTCTCAGGTGTCGTTGTCGTTTTCGTTTGCTGATACTTTTCTTTCGTTAGCATGTCATTTGTTGAAGCTGTTATTTTGGTAGTTGCGGTGTTAGTATTTTGTTTTTTTGATGCCTCATATCGGTATTACTACGTTCGTCAAATTCCACTTTTTTGATGTGTTTGTTGGTATTTTGCTATATGACTTTTTGGCAGGTTTCAAGTTTTTGAATATCGCGATGACAGTGAATTTCTGTAATATAAGTAGCGGCATAGAGTTAGTGATGTTACCCAAACTATTTGGGACGTATCGGGTGGCCTGACCAGGGAGTTCCTGATTCCCCATCAATTTGGTGGATAAGACAACAACGATATATAGATGATGCTAATTTGCAACAAAGCAAAATTGGGCCAATTGTGGTACATTGTAGTGCTGGTTGCGGAAGAACAGTTCCAAACAAGTAATGGATAGTACTGTATCACACAACAATAAAAGGTAAATATCTATAATGTGGATATTATCCATCATGTAGTTTGGGACGTCCTAGTTAGCTTGGATAATATCACTACATAGTGACAACTGTTTTTGGGTAAGTAACTTTCAGATTGATTCGGTTCTTGATTTTTAACAAAATTCTTTTTTTTTCTTTCAATACCACGATGATTCGGTGACTATGGGTAAGATAATATACTACTTAAATTTAAGACCATAACATACCGCAATATGTTGCATCTAAACCAAATGACAATCGTGAAGTTATATGCACAAGACTAGAACGAATAAAAATCTACCTCCACTAAGCTTTACAATGAGATGGGCAATGTAAACTGTATTTAACTAATGGGTTATATAATAGATTATGGGCTCTTTATATCGAGCAGAATCTATTACTTATATGGTATATTACTCGTAAGATATGAAATTTATCTAATGAAACTTATTCTTTATTATTGGTGGTGAGCTCGAATATGTGTCTTTATGTAACAGATATAAGTGGGTTCTTTGTAATGTGACAATGTTCAGGTTAGGGTCAATGTGTTAGAAACTAGAATAAGATTAGTGGTTAAGGTTAGTATATAGGTTGAAGGCTAAGGTAAGATTAGTAGTGAAGTATAACAAATTGTTTGTATTTGTTATTATAATATTATTTGTTATACAATGAATTTTAAATACATATAATATAAAAAATAAATACTTATATTAATAAAATGTAAATGTTGTAATTAATAAAATTGATTTTGCAATTTCTTTTATTTTTTTTTAGACAATCTTGTACTAGCTTTATTAGAATTTTATAATACATATACTACTTTATATAAAATTAATTCTATAACTATGCTAGACTAATACCTGGCATCCTTTGTACCCAAGTGCAATTGTTGTACCAGCTCTTTCTCTATATGGCAGGCAGCCAGATACCATAACTTTATATTCTATTTTTTCTAAAAACTTCCTCTCTGAGCTTTTTATAAAAAAAACTAAAAATTAAAAAAGAAAACAAATATCATTACCTAAACAAAAAACCAAAACAAACCAGTAATACACTCCACTAATAGTGATTACTGGGATTTTAATTATCACAATAATCTAACATAATCTAACCTAATTTGGTGAAAATCAAAGCCACATATAAATATAATATTTTTATATACAAATTGGTTTTTGAATAATAAACAAAGTTGTGTGTTATACTGTAACAATTAGCATATAATTTGAGAATTTTAGAATTTTGATAAATTTTTTAGGTGTTATTTTTAGCATCTTAGGGTTTTAGTAAACAAAAATAAAAATTAATAAATAAAACTTCTATATAGCAATACAATTCTAAACTGTATTATAAATATTTGTTAAAATTAAATGAGTTTATTCCCTGAGTTTTAGATAATATATAATCAAATTTTTATAAAAAAATTCTAAAGGTTTTCAAGAACTATTGATTTAATTAAAATTTAATTTTTTGTTTTCTATATTTTAAAGGTTTATATAATAAAATATTGCAAAATTTATAAAAATATAGTTCTAAATATAAATATTTATATATCATATTATATAAAAAAATGTATACTTTTTTTTAGACTATTTTATATAAATTTTACAATGTTCATTATGCAAAATTTTAAGATATCAAAAATATTTTTTTTAAAAAAAAATTAAAATTTTTAATTAAAAATCAATAGCTCTTGAGAGCCTTTTAGTATTTTTTTATAAAAATCTAATCATATATACTCTAAGTCTCAAAGAATAAATTTATAAAAGTTTATAATACAGTTCAAAAATGCATTTTTATATAAAATTTTTATTTATTTTTTTATTTTTTGTTTACTAAAACCTAAAATGCAAACAATACTCTTTAAAAAATTTATCAAGTTTTCTAAAATTCTCAAATTATATGCTAATCATTATAATATATAACTTTGCTTGTTGTGCAAAGACCAATTTGCATATAAAAAAAAGTATTTTATATATAGCTATAATTGTTATCTAATTATATTAGATCATTGTGATAAATAAAATTCCAGTGATCACTATTAGAGGAGTATAAAACCAAAACAAATAAAACAAATAAAAGAAAAACAAAGACAAAACAAAAAAAAAGAAATATAAAGTGCTAATAATTTAGCAAAAAAGAAGTAAAATTACAGTTGTCTCACTCTAATCCGAACTTCTCTAAACTGAACACTATTAAACTCTCTTTAAACTGAACAAAATCTCCTAGAACATTTGTAAATTTTATTTTAAAGTTCAGATAAGCCATATATAACTTTTTGAAAACTGAACTTTTTCAAATTTTTACATAGTAAAAAAAAGCTGTTCTAGCAGTTTGGATTAGAGAGAGTTGACTATATATAATATTATATAAGAAATACTCTATTGTAGTATTATATATACATATTGACAAAGAAATATTATATCTAATACTCTTTGTTTAGATAATAAATTTCTCTATATACTCTTTAAAATTTCTAATGTTATTATTGCTTATCAATAAGTAGTATACAAATTTACTTATAAAATTTGTTCTAATTTGAAAATATACTGTATTTTTAATTTGAAAAAAGTAAACACTACCAATTTTTTGAAAAAGTAAGCTAGAATTCCTACTTTTTAATAAAAATTTTAAAAAAAATCTAATAAAAAAGTATTAATAATACAAACTTTATAAAAGTACAGTCCAATCTTTATAAATGCAATATGTATGGACAAGTTTACAATATGCATTTAGGAAGGTTTGCATTTAGGGAGAGCTAATTAAATTGCAGCTTTAAAAATTAAATTATCAAGTTTGTATAACTTCTACTAAAAACTGTATAACCTATCTTAAATACTAAAATTTGATTAGCTATATGCATTTAGAAAGATAGTATAATATAAAAAGTTATTTAAAAGAATGTGCATTTACAGAATATAGAACATGCATTTAGTACTAATAACATCTTATAGGCAAGATAAAAACATGCTTATTGCATTTATAAAAATTGTATTTATAGAGATTTGACTATATATACTTTACAGAATAAATACTAAACCAAAAGTAACTACTGTAATTACTTCTGTGACTTTGACAAAATCTTCAAAACTTATTAACTCTACAGTGACTCTACTATATTTTCAATAGTATTATCCCTTAGATTGTAACACAGGCAAATTTGCCTGCGTATTTTAAAATTTTTAAAAAAATTTTAAATATTGATTTTAGCCATATCTTTTCTAAGTAAAAAATATTCTTTGAGTTTTGTTTTAATAACTTTGTTATAAATTTTTTTTAAAATCATTAGTAAACTTTAATATAATAAATGTTTAAAGTTCTTGTATTGGCATTTTTACTATTAAAATTTTTCTTTAGATTTTTTCAAATTTTATATGTTCCCGTCTATAAAAAAAATCTTTACTTCTAATACAAGTCTTAATTTTTACAAGTAAATCATTAAAGTTGCAATAATGAAAGTTGTCATCCTTTATATAAACTACAATATTGTCTTAAGAACTATAGTTCTAAAACTAAAACTAAATAAGATCGCAGAAAAATTGTAATAAAATTTTTTAAAAAAATTTTTTCTTAAAATTATCTATTTTCAGCTTATATATAACTATAATTTATTTTCTTATAATATAAAAACTAATTTTGCAAAAAAGTAATCCTTATTTTCAAATATAATTGTACAAAGTTTTATTTAATTATTTTAGCATTTTAAAAAAGTAAATCAGAGCTAAAAAAGTGCAAAAACGCAGGCAAATTTGCCTGTGTTCTACTACAATCCAAGGGATAGTCTTCTAATAAAAAGCCAAACCCAATATAAAAATTCTTTTTCATTTCTATTATAGTTTTTTTATAGCTAATTTGAAACTCTGGTTTCTAGTTGCTATTAGATAAAGTTTTGTATATATAAATATACTAACTATAAAGTTTTAATAGATAAGTATTTTATAAAAAATATTAGCAAAATAAATATATGAAATCTTTCAAAAGAAATTGCATGCTAAAATCTTTTGAAAGAATTGTGATTAATGTGAAATTTTTTGAACAAACTGCAATTTTTCAAATGATTTCAGTATGCATTTCTTTTAAAATATTTCGAAATATATTGCAAAATATTGCAAAATAGGCCAAATAAAACAATGCAAACCTTTATTTAATTATCTAATTTCAAGGATACAAGAGGTAATATTTCACATATTATCATGTAAATATCTGCAATTTTCACAATATTTTGCAATATTTTGTATACTTTTTAAAATTTTTAAACTTTTCATATTATCAAATTTTATATTTTTTATTTATTATTATTATATATTGCATTTTAAATATTTTTAATCAACATATCTGCTAATCTGTGTAATAACCTAAAATTAGTTTAATAGTAGATCATATATAATTTAAGACAAAACATAATACAAAGACTGATATATGAATGTGAAAACTGTAAAAATTAATAAGCATATAGTTTACACTTAAAGGCACCTATATACAAAATAATTAGTGGATTAACGAAATAATCAGTTCACTTACTTATGGCAAATCTTTAAGTAGTGGTCTTTAAACTGTGTTTATTCTGAAAAGTAAAAGTTCAATTAAAAACCCAATAGCTAGCAATTTTTGCTATTGTTATTCAAGTTTATAACACTTACTATTGCAATATATCTCCTATTTAGATTTATTTAGCTAGTGTATCCTATTCAAGTTTGTACCATTTACAGTAGCCACTATCTTATGCCTACGATTTTATTTGTACAGATTTAGGGTAGTTTTAGGGTGCTCTTAAACACCAAATTAATAGGTTGAATTTCAAATTTAATAACTTAGTTGGTAAGTGAATTCATTATTGCGATGAAAAAAAATAGCTAAGACCATCTTTTTATCATAAATCCGTGCTTATTGGCTAGTATTCAATTAATTGTAGACTTATACACAATTTTGATCACATATTAAAAGAGATGCCGAAGAGTATCCTTAATCAGGAATAAAGATCTTTCATTAATTGATTTATTTATTCAATTTCATGAAATTTATCAATTTTCAAATGATATGATCGTTTAACTATAATTATATCTAGGATTTTATAATTTGGCGCATGTGCGTTGTAACGCACCCACCTGATAAACCAATCAGATCATATAACGTGAAATCGAAAAAAATAGTGATATATTAAAAAATCACTAGTGGCTTATAATTTTGCTTATAAAACTACTTTCGCACTTTAACAAAAAAAATTCCTTGCAAAATTTTACTATAAACCGCTCTTTTTGTCTATGGATTACTCCCACCTTACCCTAATCCTAACTAACAAAAAGAACAGACTATTTTGGTTGGTTTGATTTCACATTACACAGATCTTATAGGGTGCGTTACAACGCACTCGCGCTAAATTATTAAATTCTTATATCTAATCGAAGTTTTCTTAAAAATTATCTTCAATATAATTAACTAGTAATCGCAATAATGCTTATTTAGGGTGCTCTCACAAAAAAAAATTAAAACAAACCAAAATTAAATAAAATATAAAACATCAAAGTTAAAAATGACTACCTGAAATTCTGTTGTAGTAAATCAATATTTTTTTATTAATTCATCTTTATATTAACAATAATTAACTAATCTAACAATATATGATAATAAAAATTTATAATCTTTGATACAATCAGTGCCAATACCAAATACATTTCTATAATGGAAAAAACTAATTTTACACGTAGTGAGTACACACGAGTTACTATAATGATAATTTATATGATACCGATTTTACTATAAATATTAAAACTTGCATTTAGTTTCTAATTTTCTCTTTCTTTATCAACGTTAGGGGAGTAACAAAAATCAGGTGATTTTTTAGGGGGGGAGGGGGGTAAAAAAAGTTGAAATTATATATAAGAACCTGACTATTTATATATTGAGGAAGAGGGAGAGGGGGTAGGCCTCTGATAAAAAATAATCAGGTGATTAATGATACTGCCCTTAAAAGAAGGTGATAGTTTTGCCGATTTTGCTCAGNAAGTTGAAATTATATATAAGAACCTGACTATTTATATATTAAGAAAGAGGGAGGGGGGGTAGGCCTCTGATAAAAAATAATCAGGTGATTAATGACACTGCTCTTATTACCTTTTATATATTTTTTCGATCAAAATCTACACTTAGTTTACTGACTTTCTCTTTCTTTGTTGACATTATTACCTTTTAAATTCTGTGTTCTTTGATAGATCTATAATATAAAAAAAAACAAAAAAATAAATAAAATATACTATGAAACTAGTAAAACGATTTTTAATATTTTTTTGTCTTCGCCACAGGTTCATGTGATATATTGTCATGCTTGATTTCATTGTATCTTTTTTATTTAACAGAAGTATCCATCTTGCTTTCTTCTATTAGACCGTTGACAAACAAATAATGAACTGGCTTGTGATAATATTTTTCATGATCTATATGCTTCTTCATCTTCGTCGTCAATTCATGTAAGCATATTTATGTTTTATTTAATTATATGGTCTATTGTCTAATAAAGTATATCTTTATTTTATTTCACTTTTTTTTAGGTCAGTGAACAAACAAATAATGAATTAATTTATGACAATATTATTCATGATCTATCCGTTTCTTCTTCGTCTTCATCACAGATTTATGTGAGCATATTTATCGCTATTTATTGCTTATTTTGCTTTTTTTAGATTATTGAATAAACAAACAATGAACCAATCTATGGCAATAATTTTTACGATCTATATGTTTCTTCTTTGTCTTCGCAGATTCATGTGAATATAATTATTGTTTTTTTAATTTCTATTTATTGTAGTTTATCGTCTAATTAAAGTTATCTTTTATTTTTTGTGAGCCCCTAAATGCTTCCTTCTCATCATCATTTCAAGTTTGTATGATATATTCGAGATTACTAATTATTGACAATCAATAGAAATAAATCTAATTGTTTGTTATTAGACTTCTGTTGCTTTTGATGATGATTTAAACGCCTCTTTTTCATTTACATCGCAAATTCAAGTATGTGTATACATTTATTATTTCAATTATTAAGCAGTGTTTTCA
Source organism: Gigaspora rosea (assembly GCA_003550325.1). Taxonomy (NCBI): domain Eukaryota; kingdom Fungi; phylum Glomeromycota; class Glomeromycetes; order Diversisporales; family Gigasporaceae; genus Gigaspora; species Gigaspora rosea. The sequence goes on from QKWP01002218.1 coordinate 58,984, forward strand.
TTATTTAATCGAAATATTTATATTTTGATTAGGCTCTTGAATCCAATTTGACTTTAGATGATCCTATTTCAAACAATGATAGTGAAACAAATGAATTAAACAATTTGTCCAATCCCTTGGAATTAACTAAAAATCTTATGTTTACTAAATAGGAATATTTTAAAACTTGGATTCATAGATTTGCATTAGAAAATAGATTTTCTTATAAAATCAGAACAAGTGAGATGACTGAAGGTGTAATGTGGAGAGCTACATATGAATGCATGAAATCCAGCACATACACTCCACAAGTTAGTTCAGATCCAACTCGATGCCGTAATACACTTTCTCAAAGAACATAATGCCCTTGGAGACTCAATGTTACTTGTCCTAAAACAAACAACATTGTTAAAATTAATTTTTTTAATAATAGCCACAATCATTCACTTACCCCAATGATACATGAATTAGTCCTGTATTACAGAAAGCTAACAGCTGAAATGTTGGCGAATATAAAAAAATATGCGATTGAAGATCGAATGGACTCTAGATCGATTTATCTATTACTTCAATATGAATATCCAATTTACAAACATGATCTGTATAATGCAGTATATCAATTTCGTCGTAAAAACAATCTAGGTGATTTAGATGCTTCTCAGATGATTCAATTATTACTAGAATGGAAGAATTCAGATCCTCTTTGGATTGTAAAACTTCGATTAGAGCCAATTTCAAGAAAATTAAATTCGCTACTATGGATATCTCCTACACAGCAAGATTTATATAATAAGTTTCATGACATTATAATATTGGACAACTTATAACACTAATAGGTTTCAAATGATGCTATGTATCATAACTGTAATAGACAACAATTATAAAACCCGAATTGTGGCATGTGCTATATTGAGGATAAGATACTGGACACATATCACTGGATATTTGAAAGCTTATATACTAAAACTGGAATTTTTCCTAAAATTATATTTACAGATTCTGATCCTGCTCTAATTGGATCAATCAAAGAAATTCATTCTCATGCAAACACTTTTTGTGTATTTTTCATATTGATCTAAATCTTCGGAAAAAGCTTAAAGGTAAATTGGGTAATTGCTTTGAGGAATTTCGGCAAAGCTTCTATTTATATCAAAATTCTCTATCTGAAGACTTGTTTGAATTACAATAGGTTCAACTGATTGATAAATATCCTGCAGCTGCAAATATTTGTCAGAGACATTATATATTACCAAAGAATCTTGGTCAATTCTTTGGATATATAGAGAATTTACTGCGGGTGTACAAAGTACACAAAGAACATATGAGCTGATTTATGGAATTGCTAATAACTTTTGATATACTAATCTATTTTTGAATAATTTTATTACCAAAATGTTGGTCTCGATAAGACGGTTCTAATGAATCCAAAATCATCAAAACCCAATCACAGAATCCCAAGATAATTAAGTTTTGTATAATTTTACTATTAACTTTTACTATGTAGACAATCAACGTATGGATTGGTTTTACTATGTAGACAATCAACGTATGGATTGGTTTTCATATATGAAAACCAATCCATACGTTGATTGTCTACATAGTAAAAGTTAATATAAAATTATACAAAATCTTAATTATCTTGGAATCCTGTGATTGAATTTTGATGATTTTGGATTTATTAGAACTGTCTCATCGAGACCAACATTTTGGTAATAAAATTATTAAAAAATAGATTAGTATATCAAAATTATTGGCAATTCCATAAATCAGCCCATATGATTGAATCAATTAATAAATATGTACATACCAAAATGGATCATGCTACATCTTTGTATAATTTATTGTTAAATATTAAGGACCATATTAAAAATAAGAAATATCTAAAAAGCTTTGATATTGAATAGAATTTTCTACCTACAATTAGAGTACCGATGTTAAATACTTTATTCTTTGGACAAGTAGATTCTGTTATTAAGGAGTATTTAACCCCCAATATGCTTGGAAAACAGCGGTCTCAAATGAATAAATCAGTGTACTATAATGTTATTCAAATTATGGATTGGCAACAATTAATAGAAACAAAAACTGACAATGAAGAGATATATACTGAAATGAGAGAACAGGAGCATGATGTATGACAAATACTTTTTAAATCTTTAGTCAAAAGTATACCACTGAAAGCAGTTCTGGAAGTATTGAATGTACATGCTACTAGAACACGAGGAATTGGCCATTATGTGCTCTTATTTGATGAAGGTACACATTTGTGTATCTGTCTTCTTTTAATTAATAAAGGGTTGGCATGTCGGCACTTTTTTCGTGTTGGAACTTATTCTAAATATGCAACTTTTCATATGACTATACTTTCTACTCGATGGTATTCAGATATTAATATTTAGAAAGATAAACTTTTACAACAACATTCGCCTATTCCAGTATATAGTAGATCAGAACCAGGATATAGTATAGCATTTAAAAAGGCTATTAGCTTTCAATACTTTAATTCAATTCAGTATAATTTGTCTGCCTCTCAATCAACACTAAATTCACCTAAAGCTATTTATGCTAAATTACTTGGATTATCTAAAAAGGCTATTAACCTTGCTATTGGAGTTAATATTCAAAAAAAGTTGTTGGATATTTTGAAGAATTTTATTCATGATGCTCAGAACAAAATAAATGACATACAAGATGAATGTCATATTTCCGATATTAATAATTTAGCTATTGTCAAACATAAAGGAAGACAACCAAAAAGGCTCAGATCAAGTATTGAGAAACCTTTATACAAAAAAAAGCAAATATTAGGAGATAGTATGCAGATTAATGTAAATAATATAGAGGATGCAACAAATAATACAAAAGGTCAAAAATGTAGAAAGTGCAAGCAATATGGTCATTATGCAATGACTTGTCAGAATTAGTATTTCTTTCTAGCGTGTTGCAAATGCTTTATAATTAAGTATTTTTATGTCTCTTTAATGAGTTGTTCTAACTTCATTATATATCTCAAAGTTCTTGCATTGATTCACTTGCAGATATCAGTTATACTAAATATTTCTATTTAGCTGCTTGTTTGTTTGTATCTAATAGTATACCTTAGTGCAGTATTATGTAATTTAATATGACAAACAATGTTTTTTGATAGAGTAACCAAAAGCTTGAATTTTTAGTAAAATGCACCGCAGGTACACAGACAGTTGCTCGCTACCGCTCGCAACTGTCACAGAAATGGATTACCAAATATGTTGAATTAAATTTGTACTGCAATTTTATGTGATTTAATACAACAAACAATGTTTTTCGATAGAGTAACCAAAAACTGGGATTTTTGATAAAAAGTACCGCAGGTACATGGACAGTTGCGAGCAATAGCGAGCAAACTGTCACTTGAATGGATTTGCCAAATATGTTGAATTAAATTTGTACTGCAATTCTATCGTAAAAAATGTAATATCAATTTATTTTTGATCACGTGTCTACTAATTTTATATAGCCTGTATTTATACACACATATACAATTAGTATTTGCTTTCTATAATATATCTATTATTTATTACTGAAAATATTTCTATATATTAATATACAAGTATATGTATATAATTCTTACAATCTTATATCTTAAAAAGTATATAAAAAAAGTAAAAATAAAAAGTTAGCTATCAGTTATCATTCGCTTATTAAAGTTTCTATGCAATCTATATAATAACTACTAAATAAACTCATATGCTTAACACATTTACCTATACTGAATCATTGCTTTTCAGTTTTGCCATTTTTTTCATTCACTGTATAGGATTTAGCCAGCCTTGTGGTTTTATACTTTTATTTTTAAGCGTAACTTTATAAGTGAGTAGCAATACAACAGTGTGGGATTAACTGGGATTACTTGAATATGTTATAGTACAAAAACTTCAAGTTTGCTTATTGAAGTTGGTTATATTTGATAGATAAGTTATGTAACCCAAATGCTCTTATGTATAAAAAAATTATTTCTTAATTGTATAACAATCGGGCGGTGGCCTAAATCTAATGATTTTGATTGGTTTATTATATTTTGAGAGATCTACAAACAAAGCCCAATTCTACAAATTCGCACATATGATATTACATATTTTATTATATATTATATTTTAATTACTATATATTCTTTACAGCATTATTTTTATATTATTACATATTATTTTAACTACTTTTACATTTTGTCGCATCTAATTTTATTACTTTATATAAAAAACTAGTCCTATTCACTTATTTTCACTCATCACACAGTTAGCTATTATTTTTACTTCTTTGTTTTTTATCATTTTCACTTTGGTTATTTCTTTTGTTTTGGTTATAATCTTCATTTCACTCTCTTTTTCTAAATACTTCCTAAAAATAGTAAAGAAGTAAAAAATAAAAAACCTTTCTCAGAAGTGTTAGCGTTCTTGCAAATTGCTAGAAAAATCTAGTGTGTTCTTGCAAATTGTCAGAGAAGTTAAAGTTAGTATTCTTGTAAAGTGCCAAAAAAGTTGCAAAGTGTTGAAGAAGTTAGAAATAAATAAAATAAAATAAAAATTAAAAAAATCAAAAAAAAAACAAATGAAAAAACAATAAATATAAGCAAACTAATAAAAAAAATAAATGAAGCCTCAAATCTTCATTTCTCTGAAGTAAGAGTTTGCATTTTTGCAAATTCAGAAATTGCAAAAGCTAAGTTAATGTTCTTGCAAAATGCAAAAAAAATTACGAAGTGCTGAAAAAGTCTAGGTTGGATTTTTTGCAAAGTGCTAAGAAATAAGGATTCTGTTCTTACAAAGTGCCAAAATAAAATAAATTAATAAAAAATATTTTAAAAATAAAACAAAAAAAAACAAACCAAAAAATATGAAATAAAAAAATAAATGAAGTGAAAACTTGCAAAAACTTGCAAAAACTTGTGTTTAACTAAATTATTTCTCTAAAGAAACATTCTTAAAAATTTAGAAATTGCTAGGGAAATCAGTTTTGTGTTCTTGCAAAGTATCAGAAGTCTGAGTTGGCATGTGCAAAGTGCTAAAAAGTTGTTAGTTTTCTTGCAAAGAGCTGGTGTTCTTGTAAAGTGTGAAAAAAATTAAAAATAAATAAATAAAAAAACAAAATGAAAGCAAAAAAAAGCGAAAACAAAAAAAAATAATCCAAAAATAAAAAAACAAAACAAATTGAAAAAACAATGTGAATAGAACCTAATTTATAAACAAAAGATCTAATCTGGTCATGTAATACAGATTTGTAGATTAATTTTAATATATTTAAAGTATTTTGAAAATATAGTCCAATGTGTCTTTGGTATGACCCAGGTTACATATCTACTGATTCAACTAGTCAGTCCTTTTAAAAAATATTTTGAATTTACTTTCGAAAACATTTTTGAAATATTTCAAAACCTGAAATATTTCGAAATATATTGCAAAATATTTCGAAATATTGTATATGTGAAATTTTTTGAAAGATTTTGCAGGTTTGCAAGATCTTTTGAAAGATTGTACTAATATAAATTTGCTAATGCTATATGGTTTCAAATTTACAAAAACAAGTTGAACTGCTTGGTAGTTCTTATATCTTTTTGGTTCTTTTAAAATTTTAACAAAATAGGTATTCTGGTTTACTTCTTTTAAAAGATTAGCAATATTTATCTCTTTCAAATTAAAAATACAACTACTATATTAGTACCAAGTTACAAGTAAATTTTGGCTCTTCAAAATAAAATCTAAAATAAAATTTCTTTCTAAAATATTTTTTTAGCTACAGTTTCTTTTTTTTTTTATTTATTTTATATATATATATAATACTTAGGCAAAGCATATTTATCTTATTTATTATTATAGGATGTTCTATATATAAGTTTCCTATAGGAACATATATCTTAGTAATACTTTTTTTTATATCACAAAAAAGTAGATAAGATACTACAAAAACCAGACAACCAATATGAAATATGGTTCATTGCAAGCTTTTGTGTTAGTAAATCATCAAAAAAATTATAAATAATATGAAATTTTTTAAACAATAGTATAAAAAAAAAAGTATTACTAAAAATTAATATGTACTTTTTATTTAGTGATACTACTTTTCATTAAATGATACTACTTTTTATTCAGTGATACTTTTTTGTATAGTAAATTTGTTTGCTATTATTTAAAAACAAATATGACTAAAATTTGGCAATTATTTGCAAATATAGTTAAAGAAAAAGCTATCAAAGTAAAATTGTATTTTATAGTACATATAGTCTAGAACCTGAGTTGCATAATTAAGATGCCCATTTTTGAAGAATCAGGATATTTCTAAATAGAACTTTTTAAACATAAAATACAAATGGAGGACCCATAGCAAAAGGTGGTTTTGGAAAAATCACATGATTTTGAAAAATCATTACTAAACTTAGTATATAATTATCAATTATATAGTAGTATTAAAACGATTAAACTAAATTTATATATTTTTTATTAATATTATTGATAATTAAAAATTGATTTTTCAAAGATAATGATTAGTTAAATCGGTATAATATAAAATCTTAAAATCTGATTGGTTGGTCTGAAGTTACCTTTTGCTATGGACTCTCCCAAATATGCATTTTTAAAAATATCTGAACATAAGTGCTTAAGTAAATATATTCAAAAGATAAAAATATATATTCTCCAAAATTTTATACAAATCAGAGAACTTTTTATTATTTAACTTTTAATTTTTATGTTTGTTGAATAAATTTTGTTAAGAAAATAACTAAAAATTATCACTGATGATATCACTTGTAATCTACAATGCATAAAAAAATAAATGATTTTATGAAATAAAAATTAAACTATTTTAATGTTAGGGTATGAGTAAAGGTTAAAAGTTAGAATAGAGCTTTGTTTATAGTAAAATTTAGCAAGGAATTTTTTTTTTTGCATAAAAAAAAGTAGGTTTATAGACAAAATTTTTAGTGAGAAGTGATTTTTTAAAAAACTTCTTTTATAAAATTAATTTGTACATTACACCTGATCCTGAATTTTGATTGGCAAATTAACTACAGGTAATCATCACTGGCAGTTAGGGGGCATCCAGAAATAACGTTATACAAGGGGGGGGAGGGGGTCTGACAAAATATAACGATTTTCCTCTTAAGTAAGGGGGGAGTCAAAAAAATATAACGCAATTTTTTTAGAAAAAATCGTCTAAAAACTGATCCAGTAGTCCAAATTTAATGATTTTAGTACCATTCTATTCGTCTCGGTGAGAGGAGTCGAATGGTACCAATTTCATTTCATTTGGATTACTGGATCAAAAGTTATTGGCCAAATACTATTGGTTATTATGTTTTCTTATAAAATGACTATAAAGTCAATAGTTTTTTGTGAATAACTATTGATCCAGTAATCCAAATGAAATTATTTTGGTATCATTGGATTCGTCTCACTGAGACGAATCAAATGGTACCTAAATCATCCAAATCGGATCACTGTGTCACAATATATTCAAGTTTTTGTAAAATTTTATATATAAACATATGGATTTTGAAAAATTTTTTTATATAGTAGGGGGGGGTCAAGCGCTACTATGAGGGGGTACATAACGTTATTTATGGATGCCCCCTTATAGTTAGTAAAATTCTTTTTTTAACATATTTTAATTTTTTTATTAAATGTAAAAATTAAACTCCAAAAAATAAAATATTGTTCAATTCTGCTAAAAATTATAAATATATGTGTTTTGATCTTCCAAATTAGTTTATTGAAGTGATAATAATCAATTTACATAGTAGAATTTGAACTTTACTATGTAGTAACTATTGATAATCATGGGGTAGCCTATTTTAAACACATATAGTACTCAAATATTTTTAAGCAGAAAGTCATCAAACACAAAAGATAAGTATGCTTTTTCTAAAATTTTTAAAATTAATTTATCAGAAGTATCAAATAATACCAATATTAACATTAATTCAAATGATTATACAGTCAGACCTCCCTAAATGCTACCTCCCTAAATGCAACACCTCTCTAAATGCACGTCTTCTCTTGGGCCCATCTAATATTACAACTATAGATTTTTACCTCCCTAAATGCAATACCTCTCTAAATGCATAGGCTAGAGCTGGTCCCGACAACGTACATTTAGGGAGGTCTGACTGTATAAAAGAAACTATAGAATTAGAGGTGCAAATTGTTGTAATATATATACTATATTCTATTATAAATAAGCACATTTTTTTTAAAGTTTTAAATTTAAATATCTTAACAAATAACTAGTAATACAAATCAATAAAAATTTTTTAATTAATTAGTTGTTTATCCAACTAATCAATTAATCAAATTTATTCAACTAATCGATTAGTGGCTAATCAATTAATTGATTAGTTGACTAATCAATTAACCAAATAATCAATTAGCCAACTAATTAATTAGTTAAATAAATAATAAAAAAACTTGATAAAATACATATAAGATAGCAACTAAAATAGCCAAATTAATATTCTTATATAATTGGTTGATTAAACAACCAATTGTCTAATTAATTAATTAACCAATCGACTAGTTGATTAATCAATTAGTTGGCCAATTAACTAATTAATTAGTTGACTAATTAATTAATTAACTAAATTGGGTCGGTAAAATTCAAATTGATTAGTTGTTAACAAATAGCAATCAATTAATTGACAATTATTTCACTGATATGACATTTTACTAACAATTATTCACCAACAAGTTTATTTTACTAACAGTTTATTTTACTGAAGCTTATTTTACTGACAAAGTAATTCTAGTCATTGTTGTTAGGGTCAGAGTAGAATTAGATAGAGTTAGAACTAAAGTTAGTATGGTTTTTAAAAAAAAAAATATTAGTGAAATGAGCTTTGGTAAAATGAACCTGTTGGTAAGTATTTGTTAGTGAAATGTTATACCGATGAAGTGATTGTTGATAAAATAATATAGACCCATTATCAACTTTACAACTAATTAATTAATTTGATTTTTGATTTGTATCACTACAAATAACTAATAAAATTTAATAAAAATTTTAGAGTACTGCTATTTATACTATGGTAAATACCAATAGCATCATGAATTCAATAAAATTTTTTTTATTTAAATTCTATGAATTTGTAAAATTAAAATAAAAAATTTTCATTGAATTTAGTCAAGAACTCATAAAGATATCCTCAATAAAATTTTCTGTAAACAATTTTAGCACAGCTTTTTTGTTATATACAGTCGCCTCTCTCTAATCCGAACCTCTCTAAACTGAACACTATTAAACTCTCTCTAAACTAAACAAAATCTTCTAGAACATTTGTAAATTTTATTATAAAGTTCAGATAAGTGAACTTTTTTAAATTTTTACATAGTAAAAAAAAACAGTTCCAGCAGTTCGGATTAGAGAGAGTTGACTGTACATTTTTAGAAGTAGAAACTTTCATTAAAGATAGCTCAGCGAGTTCTTGACCAAATTTAATAAAAAATTTTTTATTTAATTTATACAAATTTGTAGAATTAAAATAAAAAAATTTTTATTGAATTTGGTCAAGAACTCATAGAAATAACTTTAATAAAATTTCTTGTAAGCAACTTTTTTGTTTATGTTTTTAAAAATGAAAAAACTTTTATCAAAGATATTTCTATGAGTTCTTGACCAAATTTGATGAAAACTTTTTATTTAAATTCTATAGATTTATAAAAAAACATTAAAAAAATTTTATTAAATTTAGTTAAAAACTCATAGAAATATTTTCAATAAAAGTTTCTATAAACAATTTTAGTAGCTTCTTTGTTATATATGTTTTAGAAGTGGAAAACTTTCATTAAAAATATCTATGTGAGTTCTTGACCAAAATTAATAAAATTTTTTTATTTTAATTATACAGATTTGTAGAATTAAAATAAAAAACTTTTATTAAATTTAGTCAAGAACTCAAAAATATCTTTGATGAAAGTTTTTGTAAACAATTTTTAGCACAGCTTTTTTGTGATTATATTTTTGAAAATAAAAAAAATTTTCATTAAAGATATTTCTATAAGTTCTTGATCAAATTCAATAAAAATTTTTTTTATTTAAATTCTATTAATTTTGTAGAATTAAAATAAAAATTTTTAATGAATTTAGTCAAGAACTCATAGAGATATCTTTAATGAAAGTTTCTGCAAACAATTTTAGTACAGCTTCTTTGTTATATATGTTTTTAGAAATAGAAAACTTTTATTGAAGATATCTTTGTGTGTTCTTGACCAAATTCAATGAAAATTTTTTATTTTAATTATACAAATCTGTAGAATTAAAATAAAAAAAATTTCATTGAATTTGGTCAAAAACTCATAGAAATATCTTCAATGAAAATTCTTGAAAACAATTTTGGTACAACTTCTTTGTGATTATATTTTGAAAATAAAAAAAACTTTTATCAAAGATATCTCTATGAGTTCTTGACCAAATTTGATAAAAAATTTTTTATTTAAATTCTATAAATTTGTAGAATTAAAATAAAAAAATTTTTATTGAATTTGGTCAAGAACTTATAGAGATTTTTTTGATGAAATTTTTTGTAAGCAAGTTTGTATAGCTTTTTTGTTATATATATTTTTAGAAGTAGAAAACTTCATTAAAGATATCTCTGAGAATTTTTGACCAAATTTAATAAAAAATTTTTTTATTTTAATTATACAGATCTGTAAATTAAAATAAAAAAATTTTCATTGAATTTGGTCAAAAACTCATAGAGATATCTTCAATAAAATTTCTTGTAAACAATTTTGGTACACTTTTTTATAATTATGTTTTGGAAATAAAAAAAATTTCATCAAAAATATCTCTATAAGTTCTTGACCAAATTCAATAAAAATTTTTTTATTTAAATTCTATGAAATTTGTAAAATTAAAATAAAAAAATTTTTATCGAATTTGGTCAAAAACTCATAAAGATATTATTGATAAAAGTTTGTTTTATTTTCAAAAATATAATTATAAAGAAGTTTTTAAGAGAATTATATTTTGGTGCATTCTGCACCATAATGTACTCCTGATCACAGGGTATATATACAATCAGTGATCCTTGATACTCACTGTTTTTTTGTACTATATACTAACATTTATTTTATTTTTTTTTTTGTACTGTACTAATGTCTACTTTTTTTTTTCTGTACTAGTTTGTCATGTTTTAGTATCGTCACTATTGTCGTTCTTGGGTATTGTCGCTCGGTGTTGTTGCTTTGGTGTTGTCGTCTTGGTGTGAATCCGTCATTTAGGTGCTGTGATTTTTATTTGCTTTGCTGCTTGCTTATCTACTTGCTTTGCTGTTTGCTTAGTTTTGCTTGCCTTGCGATTTGCTTTATGCTACATTAGCAAATTTATAATAGCGTAATCTTACGTAAGATCTTACGAACCGTAATATAAGCAAAATATTACGTAATATATTTCGAAATATTTCGAAATATCAAATTTTCGAAATATTACGAAATTAATTTCGAAATATTTTGAAATATGCTACGAAATATTTCGATCCTCTTTCAAAATATTTTAGGACTAGGAAACCAAGCAGGATCAGTAGATCTGTAATCTGGATCGCGCATTAGACAGACTTTTCGGAATAGTTCAAAATAGTTCAATGATGTTCAAATTCTGTACTACAAGATCAGATTAGATCTTTTGTTTAATCTTCTATTTGTTTTTTTTCACTTTTTTGTTTTTATTTTGTTTTTTATTTTCGTTTCATTTTTTGTTTTTGGTTCGTTTTTTTTTGTTTTCATTTGTTTTTTTCAATTTTTTTTTATTTATTTATTTTTTAATTTTTTATTTTATTTTTATTTCGG